>JAFIDM010076276.1:60858-82589 GCA_023159025.1 Thereuonema tuberculata | reverse complement strand
ATATACATTTTCTTCCTCTACAGTCGCATTAAGAGAAGTAATACTAATTATACAAATATATAATTTGTGATATATAATATTAAAGATGCAGATTTGGGTCATACCATTTTAACTGAATTGGCTGGAATAAGGAAAGCAATTGACTTTGTAAATAAACAATATGATGATATTCTACTTAAATTGGATGCGAATCAGAAGTTTCAAAAAGAATTCTTGGAAAATTTCAAAAAAATAGAAAAGGAGAACCAAATTCAAAAAGAAAAAATTCAGCACCTTGAAGACCTCGTAGAAAATCTGGAAAGACAACAAAGGAAAGATAATATTGAATTAGTAAATGTACAAGAAAAAGAAAATGAAAATTTAATAGAAATAATAAACAACATGGCAACTGCACTGAAACTTGAAAATCAAACAGAAAAAGTTGATGTAGCCCATAGATTTGGAAAAGCAAATAAGAACAAACATAGACCTATAATTGTCAAATTTATAAATAGAAAAGATAAAGAAACTTGGTTAACACAATACAGAAAGAACAGAAATATAACAAACATGGAGATTTTCAAAGATAATGATAAATCTAGAATATTTATCAATGAAAACCTAACGCAAAATCAAAAAACCCTATTCTGGAAAACAAAAACACAAGCTAAAGCTAAATCATACAAATTTATATGGTTTAAAAGAAATAAGATTTTTATTAGAATAGATGAAACAGCGAGAATATTAAGCATAACAAATGAAGAGGATTTAAAAAAGATTTAGATAATTATGAGTACCTCGATTGAATTAGGTGAATTAAATGAATATGATAATTTAAAGGACTGGAAACCAAATATTGACATAAATCATTTGTTATTTCTAAATATAAGAAGCTTAAAAACTAATTTTGATTATTTGATTGCAAATATAGAATCTGTGTTAACTTACTTTAATTTAATCATTCTAGTAGAAGTAAACATTAAAAACGATGAAATAATTCATTTTAATTTAACTAATTATAACAAGATTTATAAATTAAGAACATCTTCAAGAGGAGGAGGTATAATTATATTTTATAAAAATAGTTGTCTAGTTACAGAAATTATTGCTGAATCAATTACTTATGAAAATATAATTTGCAATATTAATATTTCTAACTCGAAAAATAATCAATCTGTAAACTTTTTATTGTATGTAATCTATAGACCTCCCCATACTAATAAAGCTTTATTTTGTAAAGATTTAAAAAATAGTTTAGTTACTATAAAAAATACCACAAATCCAAGCAATATTATATGTTTAGGTGATATGAATATTGATATTAGTAATTCGATATCAAATAACATTACTAAGAAATATTTGAAAAATTTCTATAATCTGGGCTACATGAATCATGTCTACACAACTACCAGAAGCGCAATAACTAAAAAAAGTATTTCTAATACATGTATTGATCACTGCTTTTCCAATATGAAAAATTGTTATATCTATGCTAATATCATAAAATGGGATATTTCTGACCATTATGGCATTATTGTTGAAATTAAAAAGAATGGTTTAGACTACTGTAGAAATAAAAAGAATATAAAAAATAAAAATAAAATAAAAATAATTAATGATGATTATTTTAATAATAATATATACACATTAATAAATGAAATAAAAAATAATTATTACTTGGATCCAAATAAATACTTGAATAAATTAATGAAAATAATAAAACATGCCCAACAGAAGCCTTATAATTGTCAGAAAAACAGACGTGAATACGAAAATAAAATAAATAATGACAACAGCAAAAGAAAGCCAATTGATCAAACTTTTAAAAATACTTGGATGAATTATGATATACTGAAACATATTGAGGAAAAAAACTTATTATTCCAAAGATATAAAAATAACAAAACTAACAAAAAATATGAATTAAATTATAAAAAAAAGAGAAACTGGTTAAAAAACTATATAAATAAAGCTAAAAAAGATTATTATCGAAAAATCATAAAAATAATCAAAACTCAAACGCTAATGTATGGAGAATTATAAATAGCGAAATTAACTATAAGCAAAATAAATCGGAAAATTTGGAAATAAATAAACTTTTACATAATTTCGATGTCAACATAATTTATTAAAGTTTTAAAAAAATTTTCACGCAGAAAAATAAAGACAAGAAGCAGGCATATTCTCTAAATCACTGTAAATATAATGAAAAGGAAGTTCAAAATTCTATGGTTTTATTAAATCCAAATTCCAGTGACATGAAACATATTATTGATAAACTGAAAAATAATTTTTCTACAGGGTGTGATCACGTCACTATATCTGACATAAAAAAGTTTAAAGATATTTTTTCTCTACTAACTGTTGAAATTTTTAAAAACATCTATACCACTGGAATTTTCCCTAATTTGTGGAAAATTGCATATGTAATCCCAATTTATAAAGGTGGAATCCATGAAAACTTTGAAAATTATCGTCCAATTTCCTTACTCTCAAACATCTCAAAAATTATTCAGACTTATTTAACAAATACAATATATAATTATATTAATAAAATGAATATTTTAAACAAAAATCAATTTGCTTATCAAAAAAATAATAGTGCGACCAATCTATTAGAAAAATTTACCACACAAATCAACGAAAATTTAAACAATGGTAAAGTAAATTATATTGCTTATATTGATTTCAAAAAGGCTTTTGACAACGTAAATCATCATCTCCTATTAAAAAAGTTATATTCAATGGGTATTAGAGGACAAATTCATAAATTGTTACAAAATTACTTAAAAAATAGAAAATTTAGAATTAAATTAAAAAATAGCATAAGCAATCTATACAATGTTAAAACTGGAGTCCCTCAGGGTTCGAACTTGGGCCCATTATTATTTACATTACATATAAACTCTATAAGTGATTCCATTAAAAATTCTAAAATTTTCATCTATGCAGATGATGTCGCTCTTTTATCCAGCGATAAAAATCACTTCACTGCTTTAAGTCTTCTTCAAGAGGATTTAAATAATATCACTACTTGGGCTAAAAACAATAAAATGATTATTAACCACAAAAAAACAAAAGTAATGCTCATTAAAAATAAAAATAAAATTATTTCAAATGATTCTCATTTTACTTTGCACAATTTTAATTGTTTAAATCTAATTTCTAAAAATAGTATAAGATGTAATTGTGATAAAATTGACTATGTTTGTGAACAAAAATATCTTGGTCTTCAAATAAATAATAAATTTATATGGGATACCCATTATAATTCAGTTATCAAGAAACTACACTCCTACACTTATTTATTTACACATATAAGAAATTTATTTCCCTGTAAACAAAAATTACTGATTTACAAGTCTCTTGTTGACTCTGTTTTGAATTACGCTTTGGATTGCTGGATCTTTTTAAATAAGTCTCAGATTAATAGTGCGAATAAGTTATTAAGCAAAATACTAAATAATATTTTTAACAATTTTAATACTAAGTCACAAACAGAAAAGCAAGAAATTAGAATTAAATATAAAATATTAATGATCAAAGAGAAATTTATTTATAGGGTAATATTAAAAAATTTTTTCGAAATTAGAAATGCAAAATTTAATCATGAAAATATTATAAATAACAGAAGTAATTGGCTAAATATTTTCAAAATAGATGGACCAAAAAATAATCTTGGTCTTAGATCAATTAACTTAATCAAGTATAAGCTTTTTTCACAATTAAAGTGGGATAATTACAAATACGATAAAATAAACCAAATTAAAAAACAATTAATTTCGGATGTAATTCAGGAAAAAATTATTCTAAATTTATAATTGTAATTAACTAACCTTTTTATTTATTTATTTATTTATTTTATTTTATTATTATTTTTTTTTTCATATCAAAATATCAGCACCTATATCACAGGTATACATTACTATATAAGTATACCTAATAGGACTGCTAACATTAAGAAAAAAAAAAAAAAAAATATCCTTTGTTCATGAGCTACCATAGGAGAATCGAAATAAGAAGATATACTAAAAAAAGTAAGTCTAAAGTTTTCCACTGCATTTTGATTCACTATTCTTTGATAGAACTGTTTTTCTATCAGGTTTGGTGGCATGTAAAACTAAATTCTTTTATCTTGATATTTTTGTTTATTCCGAAAAGTATTTTAAGTATTTTCTGTACATTTATTTTCTTTACTTATACGAATGTAGATATCATTAATTAAGCCATACACCTAACTAGATTTGATAAATTTATAATATACAATTACGATTAATTTCACTGTCGAGAGACGGTATTATCAATTATAATTACAGGAAAAAGTCGAGCTATTTGTACATAAACTTAAACAGGAAGTAACGGTCGTGGGGCTTCTCTTGCATGCTGGGTGTCATGATGAAACCGCACTAGTGCGAAAACAGGAACCACATAGGAATGGCTGAAGGCTGCAAGAACGGAAACCAATCGGCAGGCCACATAGTAGTAAAGATCGTGGCAATGTTCACGAAACAGGCTGGATGATTGGGTGAAGTCCCAGGAATATGCATACATAAAGACTCAAGTAATTTGGATTAAGACATAAGGAACAAAACAAAAAACAATTTTTTTTCTTTGTTTTCTTTTTTTTAATTATTAAAAAAACGTTTTTTTTTCTTTCTCTTTTACGATTAACAATTAGGAAATGAAAAATAAAACACAACAGTAAAATTTCTACTTTTTTTTATAATTTTAAGAACCAAAACTTTTTAAGAATTAAAAGAAAGTAAGAAGAAAAATAAAATTAAAAAATAAATAAAACAAAAATAAAAATAAAAAATAACAAAATAAAATAAAAAAAAGTTTTTTTTAAAAAGTTTAAAATTTAAAAAAGAAAAGAAATAATATAAAATGATAAAAATAAGGAGTGGATAGTGATTAAAAGAAAAATAAAGGTGATGAGCGATAATTAATTTATTATTGTTGTTGTTGTTATTTATTACCTGTTTTTTTTATTCCTTGTTTCTTAGACCGTAGCCCACCATGGAGGGGACGGATAAGGAAACTCTGTAAGTCGCAAGTGTTGTTAAATAAAGTATGTTTCATACATTTTCTGTGGAAGTCCATATTCGATCTTGCAAGTATTAACGCTTCTGAAAAATCTATGCCGTGAGAGTTGGCGATGGCATGCTTGAATGAAAGGTACATTTCATTTCTAGTAGTGTATGCCCTCCTATGCTCGGCCACCCGATCGGTGATCGCCTTGCGAGTCTCCCATATGTAGGAGCAGCTATGTTGCAGGCATCGAAGAGCATACACGACCACTACATTAGAAGTATTTCGTTTCTGCTTAGTATTAAAGTTAGCTGCAAGAGTAGATCTGGCCGCAGCTGTAAAGCAAATGTTGTGGGGTTGCATAATTTACGCAGTTGCGGAAATCCATGAGGATGGTATGAAATGGACACATATGTAATTACCATTGCTGCTTGCATGGGTGTTACTAAGTTGTTGTAATGACGGTTGATGACATTTTTAAAATGTCAAGAAATAAATGGATAATCATTATCCATTAAATAATGATCATCTATTAACATGCGTCTCGTGCTAGTGAGCTCTTGATCATAAAGCTGTGGGAAACTTGATAATTTAAAATCTAGCATAAACTAGCATGGATATTAAATTGATTTTAACGGATAGAAGTACAATAAAATTAAAATTCAGGATGGTATCTGCAACATTGGGTTTACGAAATTCGGAAGTACAAAATTGTCCGTTGCAGCGCTTCGAATTTATGAAGAGATAAGGGATAGCAGAACCTTGTTCATTTTTAACTTCAAATTCTGCGTCCTTGCAAATTTGATTGAAGATATCATGAATTTCAACGATAATGGTGGAGTCCGCATAGTGGTGGAGTCCAATTAGTCGTAATTGTTTAATAATTTTTGTACAAAAGTTCTTATCAAATCTAATCAGGTGTACGGTTTAATTAATAATATCAATGAAATCCAGTGAACGTAAAATATTATTTTCAATTTATACGAATGTATTTGTGGAATATTTGCAAGATCTAGAAGCAAAATAAACATTATATGAAACAAAGTGAGTCAAACTTTTGTCAAATACGTATATTCTTTGAATATGTTTTTTTCTTATTTCTTCTAATGGAAAAACAAGAACAGTAAACTCAAGAAGTGTCTCCCTTTATATGAGCATTTAATCAACATATGAAATTTAATATTATTATTACTCAAAACTAATTAAATACAAATTTTTTCAAATTAACAAACAAAATACTTACTTAAAGTAAAGGTTGAAGTTAAAGAAAGGAGGCAAAAAATATTTAAAAACTTTGCAATAACTAATGTATTTCTACTTTCTTTCATATAATATTATAAATAATTCATTACAAAATGAAAACAGAACTAAATAAAAGAACGTTTATAGATTTCTTCTTGAAATTTGATTATATTATTTTCCTAATTTAAATAACAAAAAAAGATTAAAACCCTACATTATTTACAAACTAGCAGCAAAGCCTGTCGGACGACAGGCATAAAAAAATCTGAAAAATCATTTTATTATCAACTATCATCTATAAAGTAAATATCTAATTATAGACTACATTTTTTGTAAAAACAGCATCAGATTCTTCTATCAGATGTCTTTGATCTATTCGGTCAAGAATTTTGATTTTAACGTCGCAAGCACGACGTGCTGAAGAAATAGCAACATATAACTGTCCATGACTAAAAACAGGCTCTGGTAAATAAATACCCACCATATCTAAAGTTTGTCTTGTAAATAAATTTTACTAAATTTTAATAATAGAATAATTATTATTTTTGACCCATAACGCCAAAAGGAATTTAAAACTCACCTTTGTAATCTAAATACTGCGCTAGCTTGTGAACGAAGCTTCTACGGCAAAAATGGTTTTGAATTTCGAAATCTGCATAAACAACTAAGTATGCCAAATTTCCTTAAAATGGATGCAGTGGCAACAAAATTATTTGGTTTTGAACGTATGTTTTGTTAGATTTTCAGTTGTCCAGGTCAAGAATAAAATTTCATGGAAACAACATAGAATGAAAAAATAAACTTTTATTTTTATTCAATAATAGTACCCTTGATTCAATGGTACCATTGAGAACCCTTGGATCTATCTTAATAGCTTAATTATATCGAGTTACAGACAGACAGACAGGCAGACGAACTTATGCAATTTATATGTAGGCCTATATAAATAATATATATTTATATGTATATATATATATATTCTATTGATGATTTGATTTGAAATAATTTTTTTAAAATGTTTATCAGACCTATTTAGGTGTACTTATTACCTGTACACCTGTAGGGGAAAGTTGCCATCAATGAACCATTGCCTTCAATGAACCGGTACAATATTGTCATTCGTGTGGGCTGCGCATGCGCGATATGTCATTTCAAGACATACTCCTCTTATACGGCAGTGCTGTGTTGAGTTTGGTGGCGACAGCAAGAACCCACGCTGAACAAGATTCTCGGGTATGTTTTTGTCATTGTTTTTGTAATTTCAAAGGAATTTTAATAGACAGAACACAGGCTTAATAAAGATATGTGTTCAAATGATACACATCACTGAAAAGAGTGTTCTCTAACTTCTTTTTTAGTTTTGTGTTCATTAGCTTTATATAACCTCGTGAGCGCGATTGAGCTTTGAATACAAAATGAAAAGTAGATTCTACATTGATTAATACATGCATGTTTTTATTTTTATAATATTAATTATTAACATGATTTGTAAGCATGCTTTTAAGATTTTTTTTGATTATTTTCTCTGATGGTTCATTCATGGGAACATGGTGGTCCACTCGTGGACCCTGTAGCCTTCATGGAATCAATAGGTAAATTTTACATGAGTTATTTTAAAAAAAGATAAAAATCGTATAGTCTCAATAACTTTATATTATCATTCCTTACCAGTAAAATTATGTTTTAAGCCTATATATGGAATTTTAAAATATTATTTGTGTCAGATATAACCTGAAGTCTTTAGGTGGTTCATTGATGGCAACCTTCCCCTAATATAGGTTCTGAGAGTTTAATCTAAAGGATCATTTTCCACCCAAAAAGAAAAACGAAATACCAACCATATTTAAAGTTTATCCTTGTAAATAAATTTTACTAAAAGTAAGAATGGAATAATTATTATTTTTGACTCATAACGCCGAAAGGCATTTAAAACTCACCTTTGTATAATCTAAATACTGCGCTAACTTGTGAACGAAGCTTCTACGGCTAAATTGGTTTTGAGTTTCAAAATCAGCGTAGAAAACTGAGTAAGTATGCCAAATTTTATTAAAATGCATGCAATGGTAACAAAATTATTTGGTTTTGAACGAATGTTTTGTTAGAATTTCAGTTGTCTAGTTCAGTTTCCAAGAATAAAATTTCATGGAAACAACATGGAATGACGAAATGAACTAATATTTCATCCAATTTGAGTGATTGATTATATACAAGGAATTACTGACCACTTTTGCAATCGATTTGTGCATCAAAAGTTGTTGTCTTTTTGTAATTTTTTCGGCACGGAACAAATTGAAGCAAATTGGAATTCGAGCAGATTTTGTAATATTTTAAGAAAATAACATTGAAATTTATTATTTCTGTCTCAGTATTATCAGTATTATCCAGTTCCTTTTTTCGATTTGTTTTTTGATTTATTTTAGTGTCAGACCGCTTATGAATTTAATATCTCAAATATTATTTCGTCATTATAAAAACATTTTAAAATTGTTTTTTTTTTTTTTATATATTGAAGCACTCTATTCATTATTTGAAAAAAAGATGCTCAAATAGAAAATACCGAGCTGCCTACTACGCAGCGGTTTGGAACCCTCGGGAAAAAATATCTTCTTGAAATCTTTCAATAATCACTTAATGAATTCTATTGAAATCTTTAAAACAGATTAATTTTCGTTGTTGAAAAATCGAAACTCATTAAAAAATTATTGAAAACATTTAACTAAAGGCTGCTGTCTCTACAACAAGAGTTCCGAGCATTGATGATTTTATTTCAACCATCAACTGACCTTTCAATTCAGGAAGCCATCAAATAAAATTCAAATTAACAGAATTCCTAAATAGGTTTTCTAAAAAACATTCACAACATATTCAAATATTTATTACTTATACAATTGTACACCAATATCATCTTCTTAATTATACTATTAGTAATTTCATGATGATTTATTCATGCAAAACAAATAAAGTAAATACGAGGCTTATTAGTTGCAAGCAGAAACTAAAATTGAAATAGACTGAAAAGAGGAACGAATTCAAGCAAACCTGTTTTAAAGTTGATAAAGTGTAATTTATGGTAATAATATATATCAAGTAAATTTTTTAAAAATTTCAATATGGTATTTGATTATATTGATAATACCTTATTTTATTCACAAAGTTTAAAATTGGATAACTGAATTATTTCTTAATTTTCTATCTTCAGTTTTCTAAGGGCAAAACCTAACTATGTAATTTTCTAAAATTGTAGATATTGTCGTGAAAATTTTTGAAGAAATGATAGAGAAGTAATGACTGAGATTATAATAATTTGATAAAAAAATTTGTTTTCATAAGATATGTAAGCACATAAGAGAAGAATATAAGAGATTTCTAGATTGTCAGGAGTAAACACTTTGGAAAATCTTCTTCACGAGAAAAGAAACCCCGTATTTTTTACTGGACCACAGGATTCACGAACATACGTGTAGTGCCTAAAGAAAATTTATCAGTACAAAATCTTATCGTGCCTAGATAAAGAAAATAAAATTTTAAATATAAAGTTTCATTGATATCAAATAATTCTATTTTTGCTTGTTTTCCCCAGAAAACAGATATCACTGAAAAAAACCATCATAAAATTCGTTGTAGTGAGAAAATGACTTAAATTCGATTCACATGTATACTTAAAACGATACATGTTTCAATAAAAATTAAAATTAGTAATCTTTAAATTTAAAACTTTATGATCTTTAGACATATAATAATTCTCAACCACATATAAAGCCTCAAAACATTATAACATATTCTTGAAAACAAATATAAGTTTTGTGGCTTCATTTTGTTTCTCCCTGGCTTTGTTCAATCCTTTTCATATTAACACTTTTTCATAATCAACTATCTTTTTTAATAGCACCGGAGCATCTATGTTAATGAATATACTTTGACATTTAGAAATGGTGACATTTAGAAGAAAGAATCTGCTTTTATTTGAAAAACATTCTCAGCCAGATTTGACACTCACAACAAATATCAATTTCAGATAAATAGATATTTTTCGGTTGATTTTGGTGTTATAAAAATTGAAATAAAGTAAATAAAATAATTTTTGAATACACTTTTAGGCTTCAGAAAGACGAATTATTTCCCCGAATTTTAGAGAAACCGTTTATATTAAACATAAATAATTCATCTTCCTAATATTTACTTCAACTAAAATTATGAAGTTTAATTTATTAATTTTATTTTGTATATTGGCAACTAAATAAGAAAAATTTGTTTTTAAACTTCTAATATTAAGATAAAGCAAATTATGTATATTACTATTTGGATTCCAATCCTTAAAGTTTTCTATCGTTTCAAGTTATCCTAATTCTAATTGATTTACTGTCTCCATTTTTTTTTCATCTTAATATTAACCAAAGTTTTCCAATATCTTCTTCTGTTTGGATATTTATTGTTTTAGAATTTTCATTTTTCCTCACTAAAATTTTAGTATGTTTAATCCAGATAAATTAATATTGTTTGCTTCCATTTTTGCTTCCAAAATAGGGTTTTTTGTATTAAAGTTAAATTTTCAGTAATACAAATTTTTCCTGGATTAGTTTTCTTAAAAACATTATTATTTGTTAAATTTCTTGATTGTTTGAATTTGAAAAGCCAATAATGTCTATCCTTTCTACTTACAAATTTTACAATTATTGGTCTACACTTATTTTTATTGAATATACAATATCTATGGTATTCTTCAATTTTCTCTAGAGAGTGCTGCAATTCAATGGTTACAGCTATTTTCTGTAATTTATTAGATATATTTTCATTATCATGCTCTTCTACTCCTATTCTTTCAATATTATTTTTTTCTTTGTTGTAGCTCCAGTCTTTCAACTGTAATTTGCAGTTGTTTTATGCATTCTTTCTGTTCAATATTTTCTTTTTCTATTTTTTTCATATTTTCATTCATTTCTTTTTGATTCTCTTGGTATTTGTTCAATTTGGTTAATATTTCCTCACATTGTTTGTTAATCAAGTTGATTTATTCTAGAATTTCAGTTACATATTTTAAAATGGTATAATTGAACCAATTCCTGATTTATTTCCTTATTGGTTGAAACCATTTCTTCTTTATGGGGAATTGGTATGTGAAGAGATTCTTGTTGATTTATGTTTATACTTGTTTCTTCCTCCATATTCTTCTCATTATCCAATTTTCTATTTCTAATTGTTATTCTTCTACATTTGTCGCACTTACAAAATTTTCTTTTTGATGGAGTAGTATTCTCTATTGCCTCACCTTCCTTTAGACAGGCCATGTGCTGTTCTGAACCGTTCTTCGTTTTTCATTAACTTGTGACAACTACAACACTTAATTTTTAAATTGGCATATTCACTCATTGTAGTTTTTTAGTTTTTTGTTTATACATATTAACATTGTATAAACAAAAAACTACAATGAGTGATTATGCCAATTTAAAAATTAAGTGTGGTAGTTGTCACAAGTTAATGAAAAACGAAGAACTGTCATACAATGTTAATACAGACTTTGATAGTTCAAAATTTGGTTCTTAGTGGATTATAGTGGAACTTTTTTAGTTATAAGAGTAATTATTTAGGGAGCGAGAAAACTGCACGTCTTACCTGTGTGACGCAAGCGCTCCAATGTAATATTTAATTTTGTAATATTTGATGAAAATAACAGTGAAATTTATAATTTCTATTATCTTTGAAAAGTTCTTTTTTCCATTAATTTCTTTAATTTATTTTAGTGTCAAACCGCTTATAAACTTAATATTTCGAATATTATTTCGGTAATTATGAAAACATTCTTAAGTCTTTTTTCAAATACTGAAGTACTCTATTCAAAATTTGAAAAAAAGAAAATTTCCAAGTTGCAAGCCATGTAACGTCATGTAAGTAGAAAATACCGCGCTGCCTACTATGCAGCTATTTGCAGCGGATATCTCAGGCAAAGACATCGCAACTTAACCATTTTAGAAATATTGCAAATTAAAATATTAGTCTTTTGAAAAACCATAAAAATTGCTTTCCACTTGTCTACAGTAGTACCTGGTACTTTTTTTTGCTGTGAAAGAATTAGCTTGCAATTTCAGAACTACATAATTAAATAACTGTAGAGTACCTTATAAAAATTTCAAACACATTTCACTTTATAGATTTTCAAAAAAAAATTAAAAAATAATTTTGGGCATTTGTGACAAGATCAGAAGAATGATTTTAGACCATCAAATAATTTTTTCAAAATTGCAGGTAACAAACTAAAGAATCTTGTGCTGCTGTAAGATAATATTTTTTTTTAATCTATTTCCACAAATTCACAGAACACTTTAAGCTTCGTTCCTCTTACTTTATTATGTGAAAATATTTATATATTTTTATAACAATAACGGCTATGTCCAGGAGTAGAGAATCATATGCTGTTTGCAATGAATTGTATACAATGTGAGCTGAACAACCAATTCCTAAAATAGGTCTATCTAAATCACTTCGAACTTTTCTGAACCCATGTTCATTCTCCTTTTTCTTCACATCATAAAAAGTAGTGTTACTGGGGTTAGCACCAATATAACAAACTAAATTTTCTTTCAAGTTTGTATTTTTTCACATACTGCAAAAGATACTGAGTCAAAATGTCAGCAGTTTCCCCTGACACTTCATCGAAATTTAAAAGTTTAACTTCAATTATTGAAGCTTTCTTTGACTGCGAACAATTAGATTGACATGTATTTTCTTTCCGTTAGGACGTAGTAAAAGTACTCTTATATAAGTCCGGAATTTGCCCGAACAGTCCTGGTTTTTTAGTGCTGTCCTTGGTAATGTCCGGGGTTTCAGAATTTTATAACTAGGGAGGATTTTTTTTAATTTTAGACCTATATGTTCGATATCGCGTTTTTATATCCTCCAGACTGAAATATCTTACAACGATCGGAACAAGTTTTACTTCACTTCTGTTTGAGCTCTCCATCGTTACTGTTACGTAATTACACTGTTGCAGTGTGGTATGAAACAGTAGCCTCTTTAGAATCACACTACAGATCACTGTAATTCGGATTCCCATCTTTGGCTTTAAAAATATCTCTTATGTTTGGTGAGGCATTAGCATTAATTGCACTCTTACGTTAAGCTGTTTTCACGTGGTCTTCAATATCACCTTTTCTTTTATGTGTAACAGAAAATTCTCCAGTTCATAGTGTGTTCACGTTCATTCCTGTTGCAGGTTATTATGAAACTCACGTTTTCTTTTGCCCATTGCTAAACGATGAGACAAAAAACGAATTGAGATAAAATGATCAAAAACATGTATATGAGTTACTTCACACACGAAAACAACATAAATATATTGCCCCTCTTGTGTTGCCAAATGACTTAAGTGAAAAGTTGTGGCGATGCTATACCTCCTGTAGCGATGCCATGCCTCCGGTAGCCATGCTTCCCCTTCGGCGTCAGGGCTTGCTCCAAGGTGGACTTAGAGAGGCACGGCCGTAAGGTAATTTTTAAAAACGCGATATCGAACATTTAGGTCTAAAATTAAATAAAAAAATCCTCCCTAGTCATAAAATTCTGAAACCCCGGACATAACCAAGGACAGCACTGAAAAACCAGGACTGTTCGGGCAAATTCCGGACTTAAATATGAGTACTTTTACTACGTCATAATGGAAAGAAAATACATGTGAACCTCATTGTTCGCAGTCAAAGAAAGCTCCAATAAAGCATTGATATTCTATAAATTCAAATGTGATATTTTCAGTTATTAACTGCCTATTTTTAAAAAAAGTAATTGAAAACATTCTTTTCTCGTTAATAATTCTTCCATTAATGAAATTACTTTATTTTATAATGATTAATTACAATAGAAAAATAATAATTTCCTCATGAGAAAAGATCAGCCGTTGTAATTTATACATACTGGTATAACGTACTTGAGTCAGTTGTTATTTTTTGAAGATTATATTTAACAATATAATTGAAAATCTTTGGATTTTTAAATTTAATTTTTTAATAATTTCTTTAAAGTTATTCTGAAGATGATTTTGAATTTTTAAATTTCTACAAAAATATAAAGCCAAACTTTTTTACCTTCTTTTTTTTAAAAAAAAAATTCAGTTACTCTATTTTATAAAGTGCAGTAGAAGATCAATATTGGTTTCCGAAATAAAAAGAGAAGCTGTGAATCGTTTGTTATAAACGTTTTTTAACATAATTTTATTGTTTGTTTGTGGAAGTTCCTTTCACCATTTAAAATAACGATTTATTACAATACACGTAAAACATCACATATTTATACAAAATAAGAAAAAAAAAACTCACGAAATTCATCAATTATTTTTTTTTTCAATTTCTTTGCTAGCATTTCATTTCTGTAATTTATATTGTTCTTAATTGAAAACAAAGTCAATATATTTAATTTTATTTTGAAATATTGGATGAAAATAACAGTAAAATTTATAATTTCTATTATCATTGAAAAGTTCTTTTTTTTTCGATTTATTTTTTTTATTTTTTTTTAGTGTGAGACTGCTTATAAATTTATTATTTCAAATATTATTTAGGTAATTATAAAAATTTTTAAATTGTTTTTTTTTTTTCCAATTTCAATACTGAAGCACTATTTATTATTTGAAAAAAAGAGAATCATTTCCAATCCACGTGACTTCATGCTCAAATACAATATATCGCACTGTCTACTACGCAACGATATGGACCCCTCTGGAAAAATATCTTCTATAGAGCTTTCAATAATCACTTCAATAAATCTATTGAAATCTTTAAAATAAATTTATTTTTTGAAAAATCGAAACTTATTAAAAAATTATTAAAGTTTAGTATACGTAAAACGCTATCGCTACAACATGTGTTGAGAGTATTGATAATTTTATTTCAAATATCAATTGACCTTTCAATTCTTGAAGTCATCAGATAATATTCAAATTAACAGAATTCCTAAATTGGTTTTCTAAAAAACATTCACAATATATTGAAATATTTATTACTTTTACAACTGTAAACCAATATGATCTTCTAAATTATACTTTTAGTAATTTCATGACGATTTATTCATTCTAAACAAATACAGTAAAAACGAGGCTTATTAATTCAACGCAGAAATCAAAATTGAAATTTACTAAAAAGAGGAACGAATTCAAGCAAACATCTTTTAATGTTGGTAAAGTATAATTTATGGTCATCATGTAAGTTACTTCAAGTAAAATTTTTTAAAAATTTCAATATTGTATTAGCTTATATAGGTAATTTCTCTCTTTATTCATATCGATCAATCTGTACATGGGGGATGTTCTAGTAATTCGATAAAACAATATATTTTCGTAAGATATGTAAGTACAGAAGAGAATAATATCAGAGATTTTTAAATTGTTAGGAGGAAACAATTAGCAAAATCTTCTTCCCGAGAAAAGAAACCCTGTGTTTTTTTACTGGACCACAGGATTCACGAACTTACATGTATTGAAAATCCTCAAAATGAAAGTTGTATGTATGTATGTATGTATGTTTATAGGGATATGCTTTAAAACGCACTTCCTGTTCAGACAGGATACCCTAAGGATTTATTAGAGTTTCTCTCTTAATCCAAGCAAGTTTTAAGAAGTTTTTAATTTTATTCAGATCTAATTTTCCCTTGAATCCTAATATATGTGATCCAGTAATTCATCCTCTTCCCAGTTATTTGGGTTTATGTTAATATTTTTTAAGAGTTCGGTTCTCTCCTTTCCGAAGCATGGACATCTTAAGATGAAATGTTTTAGAGATTCCTCTTCATTTTTATCGCAATTTAAACATATTGGCCCCTTTTCAGACCATTTTTCTGTTCTTTTATTTAGCGCCAATGATCCCGTTCTGCACTGGAAAAGTAAAGAACTTCCATAGGAATTATCATAAATATCCTGATATAGGGGAGCCCTTTTATTTTTAAACCCTAATGGTAAAGTTTTGTATTTATTAATAGAATCAACGAATAGTTCTAATTCTGTACTTTTTACACATTTATTAATAAGATGGTGCCATTTTTTTTCCGATTCAATGTTTATTCTAATTTCTTCTGTTTCGTAATATTCTGCTAAATATTCTAATTTATCTACCCATTTGCTTTTTTCTGTTGTATTTTCAAACACCTTTCTAGACCATCTATTTTTATTCATGAAAGTCAACCTCCCCAGATATTTTAATTTGCTTGAAGCTTCTCTGCTAAAGAACGATGACCACCCCATTTCACTTTGAACTGCGGTAGTAGGTGTCAAATTGTTCCCTCCTATTAGTTTTCTTCCAAATGTGTTTTGGATATTTGTCAATTTTTGAAGTTCGGTTTCTGTATTAATTATAGTTTCGTTACCATATGTTAGAACAGGCACAGCCAATGATTTCCATAATATTCTACCTAGTTCTACTTTATTGTAGCTTTTATTACATATGCTCCTTATCCATCCACTTAGTTTATTTGCTTTAGCTATTGTGTTGTTTGTATGTTTTTTAAAGATTTGTCCCTCATTTGTTATTAATATTCCTAGGTATTGGTATTCATTGGTTTCTTTAATTTCCCGATTATTAATTTGCCAGTAGTTTTTCTCAACTACATTAAAGTTTATTACTTCGCTTTTGTTGCAATTGAATTCCATTTGAAAATCTTTTGCGAAGCTTCCTGCCGTATTTAGTAGGCTCTGTAAATCCTTTTTATTATCTGAGAATAGAACAATGTCATCCGCAAATAATAAGCCTGGCAGGGTTTCATTCCCAACTGGGATACCCAAGTTGCTCTTTTCAAGTCTAAACGTTAATTCACTCATTATTATGTTGAATAGTTTTGGTGACAAAGTACACCCTTGTTTCATTCCTATTTCCGATTGTATCCAATTTGATTCCCAATTATGGAGTTTGTATTTCAACTTGCTGTCTTTATAAATATTTTGAATCAATCTAATAAATTTGCCATCAAGATTTTTCTTTTGTAATATGTTCCAGAGCCCTTCTCTACTTACCGTATCGTAAGCTTTTTTGATATCCAAGAAGGCAATATAAAGCGGTTTTTTTGAATTTTTATATTTATCTATGGTTTCAGTGAGTACAAATAAATTGTCTGAAGCTCTTCTATCTTTTCTGAATCCATTCTGTAATTCTCCTAATATGTTGTTGTTTTCCATTATTGTATCCAATCTGTTGGTTAGTATTTTGGTGAACAGTTTACAGAGATTACTAATGATCGTTATAGGTCTATAGTTTTCCAATTTTTCCAGTTCCTTTTTTTGTCCTTTATGGATTAATTTTACTTCGCTTTGTTTCCATTCCTGTGGAATGATTTCTGTTTCTATTATTTTGTTATATAATATTTTAATCCATTTGTTTAGTTTTTCTCCTCCATATTTAATGAATTCATTAGCTATTAGGTCTAGCCCAGTTGCTTTATTGTTTTTTAAATCTTTTATGTTTTGTTCTAACTCTTTTATACTTATTTTTGAGGTTATTTTACCTTTTTTAATTTTTTGATCATTTTTTATTATTGGAGTTATATTTTGCTTTGACTTATTAGCCTCTTCCCAGAATGATGTCATTAGATTATTTATATCTACAGTGTCTTCTATCATTATGTTTTTGTCATTTACTAGTCCTTCTGGTATTACTTCATTTTCCCTACCCATACTTTTTACATATTTCCAGAGAACTTTGGATGCATCTTTACCTGAATTTTTAATTGTGGTTTTTAAGTTTTCATTATATTTTTTTATTAATTCATTCACGAGGTTGTGTGCATCTTGTTTCTTTTGTAGATAATCTTGTCTCAAAATGTTTTGTTTTTCAGTTGTTTCCCCTTTTTTTCTGGAACTTCTCCATTGTCTATTTGCTTCTTTTCTGTTTTTTATTGCCAATTTAATGTCTTTATTCCACCAGGCGACTAATTTATTTCTGCTAATATTTTTAAATCCTATTTGGTTTTTAGCTGTTTCAATGATTGTTTCCGATAATAATTTGTTTAATGTTTCTGGTTGATTTGCGACTTTCTCTAGCATTAATTCTTTCTGTTCTATATTATTCGTTAGGTGTGTTTTGAATTTTTCCCAATCGGTTTTTTCCGTTATGTTCCATTTATTCTGTTTGTTTTTCTTCATTTGATTAATGTTTTGTTTTTTATTTGTCTCTTTGTTTAATCTAATTGTTATTAATTTATGATCACTGTCAATATCATATGCGTTTTCTTCATCAATCTCTATACTATATATTTGTTCGCTCAGATTCTCATTACTTATTACATAGTCTATCATCGATTTTGATTCCCCTTTCTCCCAAGTATTTTTGCCCTTAGTTATATTTTCCCAATTCATTATTTTAAGATTTTGTTTATCTATTAATTCTGAGAGTAATTTTGCGTTTCTATCAAGTGGTTCCCTGAGTTCGTCAAAATGGCCGTTAAAATCTCCTGTTATTAGTAATTTTTCATTTTGATATTTTTCTGTTATTGTTGTGATCTCATTCATAATTTTCTTGTTCCAGTTTCCGTTTGGAGCCTCTTGTACTGACAGATAAGCTACTCCCAGTATCATATTAACATTCCTAGCTTTAGCTCTTATGAAGAAGGATTCAGCATTAGTTTCCTTATCTTCTGTTAATCTGGGGATTATTTCTGTGCTTAATTTGTTTGATACTAGGAATCCCACCCCTCCTACTTTCTTATCTCCGTCTTTTCTGTTAATCCCTACCCAATTATAATCTTTTCCTGCTAAATCTTTTGGAGTTTCCTCATTTCTTAAGAATGTCTCTGCTAAGCTCAAAATACTTATGTCTAGTTGTTTGCACAATTCCACTAACTCAATGAACTTTTGTCTTGATCTCCCATTAATACATCTAATTCCCCTTGCATTTATAAATGCTATTTTTATGCTTGAATTTTTGCTATTTTTTATCTTTTCTGTCTTATTGTCATGTTGGTTTTGTTTTTTGTTTTTATTAGGTGTGTTAAAATTTTGAATGCTATATTTAGGATTTTTCTTCTCTAAAATTCTATTGTTATTTAGCAACTCTATTGTAATAGGTTCTGAAATATTGTCCTCCCTAGTTTTTTGGTTGTCTGATTTTAGATTTTTATTGTTTTTCTTGGGGGTATTATATTTATATTCCCTTAAAGTTTTATTTTTTGTTTTTAACTCTGTAGCTTTACTTATAATTAAAGGACTTCTTAAAGTCTCCTGCTTACCTAATACTTTGCTCCTTCAGGGAAATATGAGGCTTGGGAACGAAGTGCCACTGCTAGCACTTTCTTTCCTTCTACGTTTAGATGGATCCCATCCCGACGATAGTAGTGGGAGGGAGCTTTTAGTAGATCCCTTCCGACCCCTACCATCTTGACTCGTTCCATCCTGCAGACGCTCTCTATTTCCCTCAAAAACGGCCTCACTCGTTGGTCGAGTCCATCTCTATTCATACGGCCATGCCAGAACCGTGGCAGGATCTCTGATATTAAAATCCTGCTCATCGGCCTTACTTCACGGATCCGCCGAATAAGTATCCTCATCTTTCTTCCTGCCTCTTGTGGAGAATCATGCCCTATATTGTTGGTTCCTACGTGGAGTGCAACAATAGGGCTCTTACCTGTCTGTCCCAGTACTCCCTGGACTCTTTCGGTTAAGTGTTCAATCTTCGCTCCTGGGTAGCAATACACCTCTGTATTTACTCCCCAGTGCCAGCCCGTCAGTGCCTTGTTCCCCAGTCCCCGAACCATGGAGTCGCCCATAACGATGACTGGTTTCCTCGTCTCCCTGTATTCATTGTCAGCTTCACAAGTTAGCCGGCGGAAGTTTGAACTGCGCAGCCTTTCCGGTAGCTGATCAATTATGTTTTCCTGTCACAATGGACGACGTAGTCGGTTTTCACTGAGAAAGACATGTTGATATCGCCAAATTAAAACTTCTCTCGACTATTTAGCGTTATTTCAATACAAGTTGCTAACAATAAGTATTTATATAAATAAGTAAATATATATTATTCATGCTCTTTTGCAAAGTAACAAGCGTTTACCGTAATGGCGGCGTCCTGTCTTAAAATCAGACGGAAGTGCCTGACCAGACTAATCGATGATACATGCGCAGATCTCACAAAAACAGGGCGGCCATCTCTCATTTAGAGGACTTAAGAAAATTTATCAATACCAAAATTTTATCTTATATTGGTAAAGAAAATAAAGTTTTAAATATGAAGTTTCATTGAGGTCAAATAATTCTATTTTTACTTGTTAGGGGTCGTCCATTAATTATGTAACGTCAAAAGGGGGAGGGGGGGTTCCGGCAAAATCTCACCAAATTTCTTCAGGGGGGAGGAGGGGGGGGTTAACGAAAATCTCACGTCAACTCTTTCATTCAGAGAATATACGAATTATAATAGATTACAACATTTTGTAATATTGTTCTCTGATTTGAAACATTGTTGCTTGAAGCCCCACGCAAGTGTCAGATTTTATTCGGGGTGTTCATTCGGTTGGAATCACTGAGTATCAATCAGTCGTGATATCCGGAAAGAATTATTCAACATGAATTTGTACCAAAACTTTTACAAAGCATATGTTAAGCGGCATGCCGATAAGGCGAAACAAACGTGCCAGCAGAAAGTTAATCGTTTGTGGAAGGAGGCAGAGCTGAAGTTCAGCGATCAGAATGCTCTAAGTGATTGTATAAATCAAGAGATTGAAAAGCTATCGAATGACTAGGTTCAGAGAAAGGCACAAACAATGTCGTCTTTCATCACCCTCAAAGTAAGTAAAGATTCAATGACGTTATATCATTGAAAATTCAATTTATTTTTAGGGATCCGAAGAAAAAAACTGAAAAGTTGTTGTGAAGGGCCCGCCTGTGGTAGTACCATGGTGTAACATTTTTGTACGATAATTTGAAAAACAATTTTTAACGTACTCCACAGAGCTATAAAAAGTTATGTTGAAACGTGATTCTAGTTATAGTCTATGTTTGCAGACAAAACATACTAAAAAAATAATAAAGAAAATTAGTGAATAATTATTGACATTTTACGAATTTCGATTACAGGAGGAAGGTTCTTCTTCAAGAAGTTTAAATGTAGATCAGACTAGGGCCTCTGCGTCCTCTTCTACTGTAGAATATCCTTTAACATCTGCGCCAGCTGATCTTGTGCACATAGATGATGATAATGAAGAGAGTCCATCATGTAAGTCGAATTTTTTTCTTGATACATTTCTACATGAACGTTTAATACAGGGTGACTGCTTAGGGTAGCTATGTAACATTTTCTCGTCACAAATAGCCCAGTGTCTCAATTTTTCATTTTCTCAATTTTTAGGTTCTAACAAACGGAAAATGCAACCTATTCAAATTAGTGGTGACGAAAATGTAGTCGGCATCTCTTCAATTGCTCCCAAACGTCATACTCCGGCCCAAGACGCGCTCAAGGAGAAAATTTCTCAGCTTAGTACGAAACTTGATCTTACAGAGCGTCGCAAAATTCTTTAATTGCTGACGG
>JAFIDM010076276.1:37491-50858 GCA_023159025.1 Thereuonema tuberculata | reverse complement strand
TCTCTAAAGTCCCCGCGCTGAATAAAGATCCTCCCAGAATGCAACGCAGCTTTTAGATTGAGCTTTCCTGGCCGACCGCTAACATTGAAAGAGAAGAGGTCGCTTCTCTTCTGTTTCAATGTTAGCGGTCGCCCAGGAAAGGACAATCTATAACCTGCTTTGCATTCTGGGAAGATCTTTATTCACCGCGGGGATTGTACGTATGAATTATTTAAATATGGTTTTTAATCTAAAAAACAAAACAAAGTTTCGTTAGTGAATTTTCGCTTATTATAATGTCACTAACAAAACTTTTTAAAACTCAATATTTATTTTTTTTAAATGCATTGCTCAAAGTATTTTCTGATCGAGAATTGCGTGTTTGATAATTTAAAGAAATTATGCTTAATGTTGAGTTCTTCACAAAATATTTTTTAGATTTTTAATCACTGCTCCCGAAATGACGAATATCTGCCCCACTTTTGCAATTTTTATCCATAACTTTAAAAAAAATCATTTTTGTGCGTGCCTATTTCCAATACTGCAATACGCCATATGACCCTACAATGGTAAACTATGGTTATTAGTCTAAAGCAAACATTTTTTTTGGAAATCTCAAATCTGAAAATACTCACCTCTCTGATTTTGACCTATATAACTAGAATCTCGTTTCAACATAACTTTTTGCAGCTCTTCGGAATACGTTAAAAATTGCTTTTCAAATTATCGTACAAAAATGTTACACCGTGGTACTACCACAGGCGGGCCCTTCACAACAACTTTTCAGAGTTTTTTTCTTCGCATCCCTAAAAATAAATTGAATTTTCAATGATATAATGTCATTGAATCTTTACTTAGTTTGAGGGTGATGAAAGACAACATTGTTTGTGGCTTCCTCTGAACCGTGTCATTCCGTAGCTTTTCAATCTCTTGATTTATATAATCACTTAGAGCATTCTGATCGGTGAACTTCAGCTTTGCCTCCTTCCACAAACGATTAACTTCTTGCTGGCACGTTTGTTTCGCCTTATCGGCATGCCGCTTAACATATGCTTTGTAAAAGTTTTGGTACAAATTCATGTTGAATAATTCGTTCCGGATATTACGACTGATTGACACACAGTGATTCATTCAACCGAATGAACTCCCCGAATGAAATCTGACACTTGCGCGGGGCTTCAAGCAACAATGTTTCAAATCGGAGAACAATATTACAAAATGTTGTAATCTACTATAATAAGTATATTCTCTGAATGAAAAAGTTAACGTGAGATTTTCGTTGACCCCCCTCCCCCTTTTAACCTTACGTAATTAATGGACGACCCCTAACAAGCAAAAATAGAATTATTTGATCTCAATGAAACTTCATATTTAAAACTTTATTTTCATTATCTATTCAAGATAAAATTTCGGATAAATTTTCTTAAGGCACCTACACGTAAGTTCTTGAATCCTATGGTACAGTAAAAAAACACGTGTTTCTTTTCTCGGGGAGAAGATTTTGCTAAGTATTTCAACCTAGCAATCTAAAAATCTCTGATATTATTCCCTTCTGTATTTACATATCTTACGAAAACATATTGTTTTATCAAATTACTAGGCCATCCCCCATGTACAGATTGATCGATACGAATAAAGTGAGATATTACCTATATAATCTAATACCATATTGAAATTTTTTTAAAATTTTACTTGAAATAACTTACATGATGACCGTAAATTATACTTTTCCAACTTTAAAAGATGTTTGCTTGAATTCGTTCCTCTTTTTAGTAAATTTCAATTTTGATTTCTGTGTTGTACTAATAAGCCTCGTTTTTACTTTATTTGTTTAGAATGAATAAATGACCATGAAATTACTAATAGTATAATTAAAAAGATGATATTGATTTACAATTGTAAAAGTAATAAATATTTGAATATATTGTGAATGTTTTTAAGAAAAGTTATTTAAGAATTCTGTTAATTTGAATTTTATCTGATGGCTTCAAGAATTGAAAGGTCAATTGATGGTTGAAATAAAATAACCAATACTCTCAACATATTGTAGCGACAGCAAATACATTACACCAAAATTCAGTAATTTTTTAATGCGTTTCGATTTTTCAAAAAAGAGATTCATTTTAATAGATTTAATGAAGTGATTATTGAAAGCTCTCCAGAAGATATTTTTCCAGAGCGGTCCAAATCGTAGTAGACAGTGCGATATTTTCTATTTGAGCATGATGTCACATGGATTGCAACTTAGAAATTCTCTTTTTTTCAAATAATGAATAGTGCTTCTAATTTGAAAAATAAAAAAAATTTAAAATTTTTTATAATTACCGAAATAATATTTGAAATAATAAATTCATAAGCAGTCTCACACTAAAAAAATCAAAAAAAATAAATCGAAAAAAAGGAACTTTTCAAAGAAAATAGAAATTATAAATTTCATTGTTATTTTCATCCTATATTACAAAATAAAATTAAATACATTGATTTCGTTTTCAATTAAGAACAATATAAATTAAAGAAATAAAAGGCTAGCAAAGAAATTGAAAAAAAAAAAAAAATTGATGAAATTCGTGAGTTTTTTTTTTCTTATTTTGTATAAATATGTGATGTTTTACGTGTTTTAATAAATCGTTATTTTAAATGGTGAAAGGAGCTTCCACAAACAAACAATAAAATTACGTTAGAAAACGTTTATAACAAACGATTCACTGCTTCTCTGAGCTAGGGTTTTTATTTTGGAAACTAATATTGACCTTCTACTGCCGTTTATAAAATAGAATAACTGATAATTTTTATTTTAAAATAGAAGGTAAAAAAGTTTGGCTCTATATTTTTGTAGATATTTAAAAATTCAAAATCATCGTCAGATTTCATAAATAACTTTAAAGAAATTATTAAAAAATTAAATTAATTTCATTTAAAAATCCAAAGATTTTAAAACATTATAATAAATACTTAAATATAATCTTCCAAAAATAAATACTGACTCAAATACGTTTTACCGGTATGTATAAATTACAACAGTTGATCTTTTCTCATGAGGAAATTATTATTTTTCTATTGCATTTAATCATTATAAAATAAAGTAAGTTAGTTAATGGAAGAATTATTAAAGAGAACAGAATGTTTTCAATTAACTTTTTTTTTAGTGAACAGTTAATAACTGAAAATATCACATTTGAATTTATAGACTATCACTGATTTATTTGGAGCTATCTTTGACTGCGAACAATGAGATTGACATGTATTTTCTTTCCGTTCGGACTTATACAAACTTATACCTATACAAGTCCGGAATTTGCCCGAACAGTCTTTGTTTTTTAGTGCTGTCCTTGATAATGTACGGGTTTCAGAATTTTATGACTAGGGAGGATTTTTTTTTTAATTTAGACCTATATGTTCGACATCCCTTTTTAAAAATTCCCTTACGGCCGTGCCTCTCTCAGTCCACCTTGGAGCAAGCCCTGACGGCGAAGGGGACGCATGGCTTCCGGAGGCATGGCATCGCTACCGGAGATATAGCATCTCCACAACTTTTCACTTAGTCATTCGGCAACACAAGGGGGTTAATATATTTATGTTATTTTCGTATATGAAGTAACTCATATATACGGTTTTTTTTTCACTATTCGTTTTTTATCTCATCGTTTAGCAATGGGCAAAAGAAAATGTGAGTTTTATATTAACCTGCAATTTTGTGGCTTCATGTTGTTTCTCCATGGCTTTCTACATTCTTGCTAAGATTATGCTGAAAACTCTTTTTCACAATCAAATTATTTTTTTAAATAGTACTGGAGCATCGATGTTATTGAATATACTTGACATTTAGAAATAGTATAATTTCATGGTCATTTATTCATACGAAACAAGAGGCTTTTTAGTTCAAAGCAGAAATCAAAATTGAAATTTACTAAAAAGAGGAACTAATTCAAGCAAACCTCTTTTGAAATTGGTAAAGTTTAATGTATTGTAATAATGTATTTCAAGTAAATTTTTTTAAAATTTCAATATGGTGTTAGCTTTTATTGGTAATATCTAAATTATTCACAAAGCTTAAAATTGAATAAAATGAGTTAACTCTTAATTTTGTATCTTCATTTTTCTAAGGGCAAATCCTGACAATGTAATTTTCTTAAATTATAGGTATTGTCGTGAAGGAATGGTAGAGAAGTAATGAGTGAGATTATGATAATTTGATAAAAAAAAATGTTTTTAAATATCTGTAAGCACAGAATAGAAGAATATAAGATATTTTTAGATTGTTGGGAGTAAACACTTTGGAAAATCTTCTTCACCAGAAAAGAAACCCCGAATTTTTTACTGGACCACAGGATTCCCAAACTTAAGTGTAAGAAAATTTATCAGTATCAAAAATCCTATAGTATCTAGGTAAAGAAATAAAGTTTTAAATATGAAGTTTCATTGAGATTTAATAATTCTTTTTTTGCTTGATTTCTCCAGAACACAGATATCACTCGGTAAACTCATAAAATTCGTAGTAGTGAGAAAATGACTTAAACTTCCATTCACATACGGTATTTTCTTAAACGAATAATGTTTCTTTAATCATATGTTAAAAATTAATAATCTTTAAATTTAAAACATTATTATTTTTAAATGTATAATAATAATCAACCACACATAAAGTCTCAAAACATTACAACATGTCATATACAATTGTTCCATACTTACTTCGTAGTTCATTCCTCCTACAATATCTATATAAAATCTTCACCATCTTTTAAAATAAATGTAAATAATTACGTTTATTTTGAGTGATGGTGAAGATTTTAAATTATAAAATATTCAGGAAAACAAATCTAAGGTTATGGAGTCAAATCGCCAACCGAACAATAAATATGCCTTCGCCCATAGAGCCAACATCAACGAGAACTCTGTACAATTGTTTCATCCTTATTGGGGAATCATCCGCAGAATCTACTCGTTGATGTTTGGCTCGCCACGCGAAAGCTCTACTCGAAGCAAATGCGATCCCGCGAATGGCCCGCGGGATAAACAACAATTAAATAAAAAATGATCCTTAAAGATCCACAACATTAACCCCTTGTCCTCTCACTGAAAGGCATTAAGGAAATTAATCACAAAGAGGCAAATTGAAAAATTCAATAGAAAGCAAGTTTAACGTCCGTAATCATTCATAAATGGAGAGAAATCGCCAACCGGACAATAAATATGCCTTCGCCCATAGAGCCAACATCAACGAG
The DNA here is from genome assembly GCA_023159025.1 of Thereuonema tuberculata. Lineage (NCBI taxonomy): Eukaryota > Metazoa > Arthropoda > Chilopoda > Scutigeromorpha > Scutigeridae > Thereuonema > Thereuonema tuberculata. The sequence continues at coordinate 45,657 of JAFIDM010076276.1, read as the reverse complement.
AATTCTGTACAATTGTTTCATCCTTATTGGGGAATCATCAGAAGAATCTACTCGTTGATGTTTGGCTCGCCGCGCGAAAGCTCTACCCAAAGCAAATGCGATCCCGCGAATGGCCCGCCGGGATAAACAACAATAAAATAAAAAATGATCCTGAAAGATCCACAATATTAACCCCTTGTCAACTCACTGAAAGGCACTAAGGAAATTAATCACAAAGAGGCAAATTGAAAAATTTAATAGAAAGCAAGTTTAACGTCCGTGATCATTCATAAATGGAGAGAAATCGCCAACCGGACAATAAATATGCCTTCGCCCATAGAGCCAACAACAACGAGAATTCTGTACAATTGTTTCATCCTTATTGGGGAATCAACGAGTAGATTCTGCTGATGATTCCTCAATAAGGATGAAACAATTGTACAGAATTCTCGTTGATGTTGGCTCTATGGGCGAAGGCATATTTATTGTCCGGTTGGCGATTTCTCTCCATTTATGAATGATTACGGACGTTAAACTTGCTTTCTACAAATCTAAGGTTGTGGCATCATGTTGTTCTCCCTGGCTTTCTTCAATCCTTCTAAGATTTTATTGAATACTCTTTTTCACAATCAACTATCTTCTTTAATAAAACCGGAGCATGTATGTTAATGAAAATAGTTGACATTTAAAAAAGGCGACATTTAGATGAAAGAATCTGCTTTTATTTGAAAAACAATCTCAGCCGATTTGCCTCTCATGCCAAATATCAATTTCAGACAAATATATCATTTTCAGTTGATTTTGATGTTTTGGAAATTGAAATAAATTAAATAAAAACAATTTTTGAATAATCTACATTTGTAGGCTTCTGAAAGACGCATTATTTCCCGGTTTCTCTGTCGGAATGGGGAAACATATCCCACAATGCTTCTCAACTGCTTTTGTTAGCTCAGTTGTATAGAGCGTCGTGCTAAAAACCGAAAGTTCGTGTGTTCGATCCCCACATGGGCCATTCTTATTCGTTATTTTTTTGTCCTCCCAGTTTTAAATCTTTTCACAGTTTCTCAGATTAAGGTTTTTTTTAAATCATTACTAGGAATTCAATGTATTAACAAGGTTGCAGTTATTATTCCATATAAATAGGCATGAGTAAGATTGCATTGGTCGCAAAGAGACTATTGCGTGCATTTTCTAGCTCATCCCGGCGCTGTCTATTCTAAAGTAAAGGTTACTCAGAAGCCGTTGCCAAGCACTGTGATTGGTTTACCAATTGCTTCCATACCTTGCTTCGTTTATAGAATAGTAAAATAGAAATCACAAAGTAAAAGAAGTTATACACTTAATAACAAAAAAAAGACACATCTAGAAGGAGTTGTCCGATGGCGACAAAAATTGGTGGAGAGGAAGATTATCTACTGAATAGAAAATGATTAAACTTTCAGACAATTTGAATGATTTATTTCAGTGTTACAGAGTTACAAAGTAACGAGCTCAATAAGGTCTACCCTGAATGCAAGCTGTCACACGACGTGGCATAGAGTGATAAAGCTCCCTGATGGTCTCCTGCCAAGTTTGCTCCAATTGTCGAGCTAGGACATCCACATTCCCTGGTGGATGCAGTCGCCTTCCCATCATATCCCAGACATGCTCGATTGGAGAGAGATCTAGGGATCTGGCTGCCCAAGGAAGTGTTTCACTAGCTGCAAGACAGTTCATAGCAACACGTGCCGTATATGGTCTGGCATTACCTTGCTGAAAAAAAAGGCCATGATACTGCAAAAGGAAGGGTAGCAAAACAGGTCTCAGAATGTCGTCGACGTACCGCTGTGCTGTAAGTGTTCCGCTAATGACGACCAAAGGGGTCCGGCTATGAAGGGAAATGGCACCCCAGACCATAACTCCTGGTTGAGGGCCTGTGTGGCGTGCAATAGTGAAAGCAGGATTGGCACGCTGCCCTTGGCGTCTCCAGGCACGTCTGCGACGATCATCAGGACACAGTTGGAAGCGGGATTCGGCGCTAAACACTATACGTCCCCAGTCAGTACCATTCCAACCGGATCGAGCGAAGCACCACTGTAATCTGGCCCGACGGTGTGCAGATGTGAGTTGCAGGTGGCGTAGCGGTCGGTACGAGCGTTGATGTCGCTCTCTCAACCGTCTCTGAATGGTCATGGTGGACACTCGTGTGCAGGTCGCACGTCTGATGGTTGATAACGATGATTCAGGCGCTGTGACAGCTGATCAGACAATCACTCTATCCTCCCGCTCTGCTGTGGCCCTAGGTCGACCGCTACCTTCATGACGCTGAAATCTGCCATTGTTCACCCATTCCTGCCAGTATCTTCTAATCGCCGCATCACTTCCACCATATGACGAGCGATTCTCCGATTTGCCCAACCAGCCTGTTTCAATCCAATGGTACGACCTCTTTAAAACTCTGACAGTTGCACTCAATGAGCTCGAATCCTACGGCGAGGCATTTTTTTCAGTCGTTGAAAGGTATCCTAACTCGCAATGCAACAGAAATTTTGACCATCAGATAGAGAATCGCTTCGTATATACACCTGTTGAGTGCGCAGCTCCGATGCTTTAGCTCTCGCTATTCATTCATTGTCACCAAAGTTCAATCACATGCATGGGCGGTCCCAATGTCTTTGCATACGAAATTTCATTATAATCGGACAACTGCTTTTATGTGTATCGTTGTTTTTGGTAATGAGTATATTTGTCGTCCCGAATTTTGAATAGACATAAATAGTAGGATCAGAAGAAGTTATAGGAAAAAGGAATTTTAAATATTTTTTTTAGGTTTTTATTGTTATTTATAGTGATAATGGTAAATTTATAGTGATTTCCGAGAATGGTTTCTCGATAGTTGAACATTATCTGTTCATTCTTATCGAAAGAACATTGTATTTTGAAGTATTTAATTACCATGCTGAATGCCGAGCTGGCATGGTCGAGCGGTCTCGGCGGCGGCCAAGCCGCGACGACCAGTGCGCTAAATCCTGGGTTCGAATCCCGGCGTGGGGCTTGGATGTTTCTTCTTTCTTCCGTGTTTGTTTCTCTTCCTAGGAGGCAGAAGTCTGACTGTCACCTTCGGGGGCCTCCCAGATAATAATCTGATCGACAGTAAAGCAATAATTTCCCCATCATAGAGTGTTCTATGACCTGTGATCCGAGAATGGATCCGGGGATACGACAACAACAACAACCATGCTGAATTAAAATACAAATCGTTAATATAGGCGGATGGAGGACTATTTTGTTTTATCTATACATTTTTATATATTTATACATTTTCTTCCTCCACAGTCGCATTAACAGAAGTAATACTAATTATAAAATTATATCCTTTGTTCATGAGCTCCCATGGGAGAATCGAAATAAGAAGATCCTCATGAGAACTAAAAAAAATTAGTCCAAACTTTTCGTCTGCATTTTGATTCCCTATTCTTTGATAGAACTGTGTTTCTATCAGGTTTTTTCGCATGTTAACTAAATTCTTTTATCTTGATATTTTTGTTTGTTCCGAAAAGTATGTTAAGTATTTTCTGTACATTTATTTTCTTTACTAACTAGTCGGCTACCCGTCGCTTCGCTCCGGAAGCCTCGCGTATGTAACGGAAAACAATTTGTTATTTATTAAAAATACACACACACACAAATTACATCAAGTAAAATAAAACTAAAATTTTTTTAAAGTTTTTTTTTTTTATTTTAATTTTTGATGTATATATTCTCTCAGTTCACGACTGCTTTTAGAATCAGCGTGTGAATCATATATCTGTGATATATTTTTATTTTTTATAGAGATTAGAATGTAATCCTTGTGGTCTAATGCCTAAGACGTCTAATTTCGGAGCAGAAGGTTGCATGTTGGATTCCAGTAGATAACTTGTAGAAATTATTTCTATTTTTATATACGAAATCATTAAAAACACTTTAAATTAATGAAAATCAAAAACTTCTTTTATTTCTTCAAACATCTTACGTGCGATATTTCGATATTCCTGATCGGATTATCTTTCTCGAGCTTTAAATAAAATACATTAAGAGAAAAGGAACAGCTTCCTTCTTCTCCCAAAAACCAGAAAATAAATGACAATCAGAATTTTAGATTCTAAAATAACAATACAAAAGTGACACGCTCATCATAAATGCGTAAAGCGTGCAGTATTATTATAATAAATATGAAATTTAAAAAATATTTTTAAGCTTTTTTGAATTTCTTATTTTTGATAGCAATGTCCAAATTTCTTATAAAATATCCAAATCTTCTTATTTCTGAAGCAATGTCCGAATCTTTTACTCCAAAATAGTAACTTTTCTAAAATAACTTCAGAGATAAGAAATTTGAGTACTACTTCAAAAGTAAGAAATTTAGACACTGCTTCGACGATTAGATATTTATTTCCTAATTTTGGAGTAAGAGATTCGGACATTGCTTCAGAAATAAGAAGATTTGGATATTTTATAAGAAATTTGGACATTGCTTTCAAAAATAAGAAATTCAAAAAAGCTTAAAAATATTTTTTAAATTTCATATTTATTGTAATAATATTGCACGCTTTACGCATTTATGATGAGCGTGTCATTTTTGTATTGTTATTTTAGAATCTAAAATTCTGATTGTCATTTATTTTCTGGTTTTTGGGAGAAGAAGGAAGCTGTTCCTTTTCTCTTAATGTATTTCATTTAAAGCTTGAGAAAGATAATCCGATCAGGAAATCGAAATATCGCACGGAAGATGTTTGAAGAAATAAAAGAAGTTTTTGATTTTCATTAATTTAAAGTGTTTTTAATGATTTCGTATATAAAAATAGAAATAATTTCTACAAGTTATCTACTGGAATCCAACATGCAACCTTCTTTTTATTTCTATTTTTGTAAATTACAATAATTTCACCAGACCGAAAGAGAAATAAAAGATTTTCGTAATATAGATACAATTTTCAGTCGCTTTTGAGCTACAAATAGTGAGCTTTCAGTATTCTACTTAATAGAAATAGTGCTTCTTTCTTTCTTGAGTCTCTTTTTTTTATTTCCATTGATACTTTACAGTGGTTTTTGAGTTAGAAATAGTGATTGTTTTTGAGTAACGAATAGCGATTTTTCAGTATTCTAATTAATAGAAATAGTGATTATTTTTTTTTCTGTTCTTTTTTATCCAATTCCAATTGATACTTTTCAGTGGCTTTTGAGTTAGAAATAGTGAAAATTATCTATATCTATTAGCTATGGCCATCAGATTGTTCGATATAAATATTTGAAGAAGAGATTTCAGATGGACGTTAGTTGATATAGATGATACATGAAGATCATAGCTTGTATACGAAATTCTTCGCAACAAATTGATTGTGAGTATTCTTTAGAGTGAAAATAACCAAATTCTGTTGAATTGTGACTCAAAGACCTAAAGTTGTATGTGAGTTAATACAACGTTTTCCAATTATATGGCAACTTTATTTAGAGTTTGTCCTTGAGCTTTATTGATAAATATCGCATAAGAAGGTCTGATCGGAAATTGTTTTCTTGTGAAAGTGAATGGAAGTAGATTACCGCATGGTTCCATAGACATCCTATGGATGAAAACAAAATCTCCTTTGTGAGTTCTGTTATAATTTCGGTTTCTATGAGATCATTATCGAATGAACAGCATTTAAGTTGAGTTCCATTGCAGTATGCAAACTTGGGATTGATGTTTCGCAACAATATTATTGGAGATCCAATCTTCAATGACAAACGATGTTGAGGAATTCCGCTGAGATTCAATGCGTTCAGACACTTGGGCATATAGAGATGTTCGTGTGATGGATTATCAGAAGTGTCAATTTTATTCGCACTTGTATTGTATGCTCTGTAGTCTCTCCTTGTATTCCTAGACTTACCATTCGATTGATGTTATCGACACTCATGTTCATCTCGTTTATCCAATTCCAATTGATACTTTTCAGTGGTTTTTAATTTACAAATACTGATTTCTCAGTATTCTACCTAATGACGTACTGCGTCTTTCTTTTTTGACTTTCTTTTTAATTACAATTGTTACTTTTCAGTCAAAGTCGGATCAGAAGGTTGCAGGTTCGATTCCTATCGCGGATGTTTCATTGAAAAAATTCTTTCTATTTTTCATTCTCACAGAAAACTGCGCCGGACAGACAGACAGACACACAGACAGACCGACAGAGAAATAAAAGATTTTAGTAATATAGATTGGAATGTAGGTATCAATAATTAATATAATTAATAATTAATCAATAATTAATAATAAGAACTTTTATACAAAAATTTAATAAATACAATTACGACTAGTCTCATTTTCCAGAGACGGTATTATCAAGTAACATTAATGCAAAAGGTCGAGGTATTTATACATAAACCGAAACATGAAGTAACGGTCTTGGGGCTTCAGTTGCATGCTGGGTGTCATGATAGAACAGCTCTAGTGGCGAAAACAGGAACCACATAGAAATGGCTGAAGGTTGCAAGATCGGAAACCAATCGACAGGCCACATAGTAGTATAGATCGTGGCAATGTTCACAAAACAGGCTGGATTATTAGGTAAAGTCATAGGAATCTGCAGACATAACGACTGAAATCATTTGGATTAAGACCTAAGGAACAAAACTAAAAACAATTTTTTTTTCTTTTTTCTCGTTTTTAAATTAAAAAAAAAATCTTTTTTTTTTTTTTAATTTTTTGTTTACAATTAAAAATTAGGAAATGAAAAATAAAACACAAAAGTAAAATTCCTATTTTTTTTTTACAATGTAAAGGACCAAAACTTTTTAAGAATTAAAAGAAAGTAAAAAGAAAAAGAAAATTAAAAATAAAAAATAAAGCAAAAATAAAAATAAAAAATAACAAATAAAATCGAAAATAAATTTTTTTAAAAAGTTTGAAATTTAAAAAAGAAAAGAAATACTACAAAATGATAAAAATAAGGAGTGTATAATGATTAAAAGAAAAATGAGGGTGATGAGCGATAATGAATTTATTATTGTTGTTGTTATTATATATGCTTTTATAATGTTTATTATTATTATAATTATTATTATAATATATTATAAGCTTTTATTATTATTTTATGCTTTTTTTATTTCTTGTTTCTTAGACCGTAGCCCCCCATGGACTGGACGGATATGGAAACGCTGCTAGTCACAAGTGTTGTTAAAATAAAGTATGTTTCCATGTATTTTCTGTGGAAGTCCATATTCGATCTTGCAAATATTAACGCTTTTGAAAAATCTATGCCATGAGAGTTGGCGCTGTCGTGCCTGTGTGTAATATACATTTCATTTCTAGTAGTGTATGCCCTCCTGTGCTCGTCCACCCGATCGGTGATCGCCCTACGAGTCTCCCATACTGTATGTAGGAACAGCTAGGTTGCTGGCATCGAAGAGCATACACGACCACTACATTAGAAGTATTTCGTTTCTGCATAGTATTAAAGTTCGCTGAATAGTAGATCTGGCCGCAGCTGTAATGCAAATGTTGTGGGGTTTGCATACTTTACTCAGTTGCGGAAATGCATGAGGATTGTATGTAATAGACACAAAAGTTCTTACCATTGCTGCTTGCGTGAGTGTTGTAATGACGATTGATGGTGTTTTTAAAATGTTTACAAAGAAATGGATTATCATTATCTATTATTATCTACTGCATAATCATTATCTACTAGCAGCAAAGCCTATCGGACGACAGGCATAAAAAAATCTGAAAAATCATTTTATTATCAACTATCAAATATAAAGTAAATGTAATCTAAATACAGTGCTAACTTGTGAACGAAGCTTTTACGGCAAAAATGGTTTTGAGTTTCGAAATAAGCGTAAACAACTGAGTAAGTATGCCAAATTTCATTAAAATGGATGCAATGGTAACAAAATTATTTCGTTTTGAACGTATGTTTTGTTAGAATTTCAGCTGTCGAGGTCAGTTCCCAAGAATAAAATTTCATGGAAACAACATGGAATGACACAATGAACTAATATTTTCATCCAATTTGAGTACTTCTGATTCAATGGTACCATTGAGAACTGTTGGATCTATCTTAATAGCTTCATTATATCAAGTTAAAGATAGACAGATAGACGAACTTAGCTCATTTATATATATATAAATATATTTATATATATTTGATTTGATTGATGATTTGATTTGAATTTTTTTTTTAATGTTTA
>JAFIDM010076276.1:19006-35553 GCA_023159025.1 Thereuonema tuberculata | reverse complement strand
GTTTGAGTAAGTAAGGTTTTGGCTTCGTCTACGCATAATATGTGTACGTAAAAGTATATATTCAATTATTATGTCTCTATACAAATAATGCAGTGTAGAGACAATGCTATTTTGGAATAAAAATAAATACCGTTATTATTCTGTTTGGATTTTTGTAATAATCCCAACAAGTAAATTTTGTGGTCATTCACCCTAACAAATTGTCACGGTCCCTCTTTGTAGGGCGGGAGGCGGCTTTTTTATTTGAACCAGGTAAAAATCTTTCTTTCCAACTCGAGTCCCTATTAGCATTGATCGAATCTCCTACAAATTGGGTTACCCTTTGAAGCACCGCAAAGATACAGTGACTTTTTGGAAAAGGCGACCCTTCCTTTTAATTAACACTGATGTGAGAATTTTAGGAGAATTGGGGTTGAAATAAGCCTCTACCTTACGATTTCTTATTCATTTCGAGTTTTCACCTGAAGAACATCGTTTCACTAGCAGCAGCAGAGTTTTTATCATTCTACAAGACTACAACATTTGCTGAGCAGAAAAATTTATTTCAGAGGTACGTTTGAAAATATTTACTATTATTATTATGTTTGTATGTTTCAAACCTTGGGTTTCCCCAGCAAAAACAATATGGCGGGTCAAGGACCAAAGCACATACTGCCAAGTGTAAAGACGTGTGCGAGAATGATTAGGAATGTGTGGTGGTGTCCATAAATTTCCTAACTATGCGTGTAGTGTTGAGTACCACAGCCTTCTGCAGTTGTGCATAAGTGTTTTTGTGAAGTCCTAGTGTGCTGAGACTGTGGTGTAATGTGTGAGGCACCAGACCAGTGGCAGACAGAACGATGGGTACAACACGTACTCGATCCTGCCTCCACTGCTTCTGGAGCTCGTGTGCTAGATCAGTGTATTTACTGATCTTGTCTGCGTGAGTTTTCTGCATGTTCTTGCTGATAGGAACTGCAATATCAATTAGATAGGTCTGTTTGTTGACCTTATCAACAAGTGTGATGTCTGGTCTGTTGTGATGTATGGTTTTGTCTGTGTGAATGGGGCGGTCCCAGTATAGTTTATATGAGGGTGACTCTAATACGCTTTGTGGTATGTACTTGTAGTACGGGACCGTGCTCTTAATAAGTGAATGTTTGTGTGCTAGTTGTTGATGTACGATCGACGCTACCTGATTGTGTCGGTGGAGGTAGTCTGTTTGAGAGAGAAGGGGACAGCCTGATATTACGTGGTCGATCGTCTCATGCGTAGTGTGGCATTTCCTGCATTTGTCGTCATGTGTGTTTGCATCGTGTAGAATGTGTTTGTTTGCATCGTGTAGAATGTGTTTTATTATTATTATTATTATTATTATTATATAACTACAGTTCCAATTAGTAATATATTATCTTCACCAAAGATGAATTAATATGAATTAATATGAAAAACGATGTAAATAATACGAAAATGCATGGTGTCCAGTTAAAAAATTTTGTACTAACAAATAGTTTGACTAAATTAAATATTTAGATATAAAAAAAAAATAATTGAGGAAATACAATAAGATACTTGAGGAAATCTGAATAAAGAAAATTCAAAATTTTGAAATCGGTCACTAAAACCATAGGCACTTTACTTGATATTCGGCACCGTTTAACAAAAGACAAATCGAACAAGAACAAACCTTGGCGTCTATTTATTAATCAAAATAATAATTAAAAAAATCCTAATTTGGCGATGCGAGTTTTGCTTTTTTTTTACTGAAGATCTCATTAATTTATACCAGTTCTTGACTTCTCTGTTCATTGAAGCAACTTATTCTATTTGAAAAGATGCAAAACATCAGTGTATAACAAGACGTTCGAAAGAAATCACAGCCCACTTTCTTTAAAATATCATTTCTTTAAGTTGCTTTTATTTTATTATTTATTTTATATTTTTTGGAAGTCTGAAAACGACAAATCGAAAAGCTTTCAATAATACATTAAATTCTATTGTTTACTGAATGTATACAATACAAATTTACAGTACAATAAAATGATATTAATTAGATACTGAATATCTCAGAATTTTTTTAAAATGAATTAATACAGTGATTCGAAAGTAGGTTTATCCCTCCCCCCTCCCCCAAATCGTAAAAATGTCCCGACGTCTCTGTAAGAAAATATTATAATTAATTATTTTTCTTGGTTGTTTGTACTAGTAACTGTAGCAACTACATGTCGACCTGTCATAATTCACCAGAGTAAACTAAAATTAAAATAAACTAAGAACTTATAACTTAAATCTATTTACACTCGTTCTCGTATGAGTTCTATTTACAAGTTGTTATATTCATAAAAATATACAAAACTAGACATAATGTTTCCTCAGTGTAATGTTGTCAAATCAGTCTAATATCCATTACACATTTTTAATAAAATCAACATATTTGATTCAACTCGCGCTCATCGCCCGGCAGATTAGGTCATTGACCTTGATCGCGGTGCTACACCACAGCACCACATCGTAAGGGTGAATCACTCCACAGACGTAATGTGTTTTATTTTGTTTATTTTTATTTGTTTTTAATTAAAATTTGTAATTTTGTGGAATTGCACGGTTAGTGAGTTAGTATTAAAACAAATATTTTTTTAACAATCTTTTCAAAATAATATTTTAAAATTGTTCAAAATCTTTTGACTAAATTCAAAATTTAGAACACAAATTTCAAAACTGTCATAATTTTTCCTTTTTCTGACAGACATTACACGATGAGTGATGGAAGAAAACGGCTTAGTGGAGCAGCCTATAAAAAAATTGCCAAAGAAAAAGCAGAAAAACAACGTGAGATTGAAAAAAATACCCCGAAAATATCTAGTTTCTTCAAAAAACCTGAATCGTTAGATACACCTCACGATGAAAATTCCAATGGCAGTTTAGTTCCGGACTTGTCCGAAGAATCTAAAGCAATCGGATGTATAGACAATATAGAAACGGATTTAGCTCATTCCCAAAATTTATTGGCTCTGCCTCTTCAAGTAGCAGAATGCACGCTCAACCATAAAGTCGACGTACAACATTACATAGATGCGGCATCTTTTTCTTCGTGCGATAAAGCCTCAACTGAAGTTACATTTAAAATCATTGATGATCCAGCATTGTGGGAAGTAAACAATACTACTCGCGAATACGTTATCAAGAATGGTATAAAGCAAGACCTAAATAAACTCGATTTCAGCAAATCAAAACGTCTCTTTGGAGGACAGTACCGTTTTCTTTCCCAGTCATGTTTTAAGACTACACTAGTCAATGGCCAAGAGGTGAAAAGATCTTATTTAATGTACTCCGAAAGCACAGGAAAATTGTTCTGTGTGCCTTGTCAGTTGTTCGGTGGAACATCAAGCCTAGGAAAAGGAGGGTTCGACAATTGGAAGCACTGTGAACTTATCGGGAAACACGAAATCTCTGCTGAACACAAATCATGTGTACTTACTATGAAGACTAGGTCAAGTCCTTATGGAAAAGTCAATGCACAGCTTTTCAATCAAATAGAGGAGGAAACTAAGTATTGGCGCAGCGTTTTGAAGAGAGTTGTTGCAACGACTCAGGCATTAACAGCTGCTGGGTTGCCACTGAGAGGTCACAAAGAATTTTTTGGGTCAGAAACAAATAGTGGGAACTTCATAATGTGCCTTGAGCTTATTGCAAAGTTTGATCCTTTCTTAGCAGAACATATTAGTAAATACGGTAATCCAGGGAAAGGATTTACATCCTATCTTTCTTCGACCACGTACGAACAGTTTGTCAAGCTCATGGCAGAAAAGGTTACAAATGAAATAGTCATGCAAATAAAAGCTGCAAAGTACTTCTCCATCATTGTTGATTCCAGTCCTGACATTACTCACATTGATGAGCTGGCAGTAATCATTAGGTATGTTCAGGAAAACGGTACTCCTGTAGAAAGGTTTTTGTGTTTTCTTCCATCTGTAGGCCACAAATCACAGGAACTTTTCGACGCAGTGATCAAAACGTTGGAAAAATATGATATAGACGTAAAGAACTGTAGAGGTCAATCCTACGATAACGCCTCTAATATGTCTGGGGCGTACAGTGGCTTACAAGCTAGGATCCGAGAAGTCAGTCGTAAGGCTGTGTACACACCTTGCGCTGCCCACACACTTAATTTGGTCGGAGAGCACGCAACCAGCTGTTGTCAAGAAAGCAACAATTTTTTCACGCTTCTTCAAAACCTCTATGTTTTCTTCACAAGCTCCACCAAAAGATGGGAGGTACTTCAAAGTTGTTTTGTTGAACACAACTTGAGTTTAAAGAGTTTATCTAAAACTCGCTGGTCAGCTCGAGATGATGCGTGCCGAAGCCTAAACAAAGATTGGTGTCAAATAGCGGAAGCTCTTACTTTGATCCAAAATGATGTAACACTGAAAACTATCATAAGGAACGAAGCATCTGGATACCTTAAACAACTTCAGAGGTTGGAAACGGCCATACTTTCAATTGTGTGGGGTAAATTATTGGAGAGGCTGAATCTTTCAAGCAAATCACTTCAATCAACCGAAATGAATCTTTCAACTGTTGCTAAGATTTACGGCTCCCTCTATGAATATGCATCATGCATACGAACAGAATTTGAAACTTATGAAAAGGAAGCCAAAGTAAAATCAAAAATTAATGAATATGAAGATTCTACTAAGAGAAAAAAGATAAGAAAGCTTCAATCTGATGAAACACGGGAACAACATGAAACAGATCTGAGCGGCCAAAACAATTGCAAAATAAACACTTTTTTTGTGATTATTGATAGGTTTCTGACTGAATTATCTCATCGCAAAGAGGTATATGATGATCTCAGCTCATTATTCGATATTTTCATTTGTGGGATTGATTGGGACCGAAAAACTATTTGTGAAAATGTGAAGAAACTATGTGAAAAATACAACGGTGATTTACCGGAGGAAGAAACTTTGGAAAATGAATGTGTTCATTTTTTTTTGTTTTTTGAAAAGTGTGGACGAAGAGCCTCCCAAAACATTCTTTGGCATTAGTCAGCTGATTTATGAGAGTGGGCTGAAAGAATTGTATCCATATGTCGAAATCATCTTGAGGATCTTCTTGACGATGCCGGTCTCAAATTGCTCAGCTGAGAGGTCGTTTTCCGCGATGAAAAGATTGAAAAACTATCTAAGGTCCACAGAAAGCAGCGATCGACTCAACTGGCTGGCAATTTTGACAATTGAGAGTGACTTGACAAAGAGCGTAGACTTTGACGAATTAATAACTGCCTTCGCTCAAGGACAAGCAAGAAGAAAACCATTATTATTGTAAACACCTGACTATTGTTTGTCCATTACGAGAAGAGGCTTAGCCACGCCTCTTCAAACGGAGAATACATTTCACAGGGTTGGTTGAGGGTTGGAAAAGAAAAATTTTGGGTAAAAAAACAAGATTAGGAAAAATTTTAAAAATACTTACTATTAAAGAAAAATTATTTATAAAATAATTATGAATAGCATTTATAATGTCAATATAGAAAAAAAGTATCAAAATAATGAAAAAATAACTAGACACAATTGGTTAAAACTCTTTCAAATCAATAAAATGAATAATAATTTTGGTCTAAGATTGGAAACTATACAAAATATAAATTATTCAGTCAAATTAATTGGGAAAAATATAATTCTAAAACACTAAAAAGTATTAAAAAGGTTAAAACTTCATTAATCGCTGACGTAATTAAAGAGAATATTATTCTGAATTTTTAACTTTTAACTTTTGTTACGTTTCTTTTCGTTTGTATTAGATAACTAACAAAGTTAATTAATCTATACTTAATAATTATAAATTAATCTATCAGCACCTATATTACAGGTATTCTTTATTTTTGAATACCTAATAGGACTGATGAACAGTAAAAAAGTAAAAAAAAAAGTCACGAATTAGTGTTTGTAATTTCGTTAAAAACAGTTACGATCTTTTATTATTAAAAATTTAAATCATCACCTGCAATATTGTTGATTATTTTTGATTATTCTAACAATTTTATTTTGGTGTTTTGATTGACTATTATTATTACAAACAATATTATATTTTAGTTTTATTTTCATTTCCATTATATCAAAGCTTGCAGTTGTAATTCGTGCAATCTATATTACTAAAATCTTTTATTTCTCTGTCTGTCTGTCTGTCTGTGTGTCTGTCTGTCTGGCGCAATTTTCTGTGCGAATGGAAAATAGAAATAATTTTTACAATGAAATTTCCGCGACGGGATTTGAACCTGCAACCTTTTGATTCGAAGTCGGATGTGTTACCCATTAGGCCATACGGACTACAACTCTTTTCATATTGTTTTTTGACTTATATCTCCGCAATTGTTGTGTTGTTGTTGTGCCCCAATGTTAGTGCAACAATGGAAAACGGTTTTTCATTTTTTATTGTCACGAGGAAGTCGACAAATTCAAATTGAGCATTATTGAACTTCAAAATAATGCGTTAACTGCTTTCTTTGGAATCGAGTTTTGTTAGGTTATTTTAAATTTTATTTTCTTCTTATTATTACTTTTAATAATGAATTGTACCTTATTAATATATTTTTGTAAAAACAACTAAACTTATTGATTCACGTGTTTTTGAAATTTGTTTAAGTTTCCAACTATTTTGTTTTGTTGTACTTATTCCAATTTTATTATGCTTGAAAAAGAGATGGCTTGAAAAGAGTCTTCAAAACTTCAAAATGTTGCTTTAACCCCTTTCATTGGAATCGATTATTCTTGGATTATCTCATATAAACCATCGTTTTATCATCGATAATCAATTAGTATCGAAAAGGACAACGAGAGAAAGGATGAGTTCTTTTCAAAGAACTGTTAATAATTTCGTAATCTCGGCTATTCTTGACTACAGGTAAAATTTGTCTGAAGTCTCCGCCAAAGAGGAAAATTTGTCTAGATTCACAAGTCATCAGAATTTGGTTATCTTCACTCGAAAGAATAGTCATAATCAATTCGTCGCCAGGAGTATCGTATATAAGCTATGATCTTCATTTAACATCTATATCAACCAACGTCCATGTAAATAAATCTCTTCTTCAAATATCTATAACTATTAATCTGTACACGGGAGATGGCCTAGTTACTACTATTATTATTGTCAATCTAATTCTATTTTTAATTTTTTATCACAAGTGCGAATGCCATTATGCCAATGGTCTTAATTTGTATATTTGTAAATGTTCTGAGGAACTTTACGGAATTGTTTTTAAACAAGTTTTTTTTTTTTAACTATCTACAATTAATTGTTAAATAAAACATTATTACCATGAAGTGTATATATCTATTACTTACATTAATTAATATAATTTATATATAATTACGATTTTAATAATTTAAATAAATAAGAAACAGTATAAATATAACAGTTCTTAAAAAGCAAATCAGTTTTATACATCGTTATGGTTAAAATATAACATAGTTATTATAAAATACGACATTATATATTTCTTATATATAATAATAATAATAATAATATCATCATCAACTAGTGATATATTCAGACAGGAGGGTCAGGAGGAAGGGCGGCAAATCTGGGATAGCCCATAGGCGGCAAAAGTGTAAATCCGCCTCTGAGTACGTGTCGTACCCATCATCCTGTCCGCTACTGGTCTGGTGCCTCACACATTGCATCACAGCCTCAGCACACTAGGACTTCATAAAAACACTTATGCACAACTCCAGAAGGCTGTGGTACTCAACACAACACGCATAGTTCGGAAATTTATGGACACAAGCACACATCCCTAACTATTCTTCCAAGCTTTTTTTTTTTTTTTTTATTCACTTGGCAATATTGTGCTTTGGTCCTTGACCCGCCATATTGTCTTAGCTGGGGAATCCCATGGTTTGAAAAATTTTCGATATAACAATAATAATATAAACTTAAGAAGGTGGAGATCTCAATATAAAGGAAGAAATAACTCGTTGAAAAGAAACAATATATGGTGGGATGTTGAAAATGTGACTTATAATAGATTTTGTTTGAAGTTAATAACAAGAGATAATCAATGTGCAATTCATCAAATAAACAGTGAGACGGGCAGAAAGACATTTCACAATGGGCACATTTTACAAAAGCGATAGCCTCACACTTAGCACATTCATCATTTGTCAATGAATCAAAGCAGTAATCCATGGCGCAATCCACATTCCAGGTTCGTCGTCCAAGTATCCGCCCTTATAAAAAGCATACTTAATCAAGTTCTTCAAACGAGGAGCACTGAACTGATATTGGGAAAAGGACTACAGGGCCAGAAAACTATCGCGATGCCAGATGTGCTCCTGTGTCTGGATAATGATTTTGTCCGGTATGTAGCGAAAAAAAGATTTGTAGTGTCTGGAAAAATGAATATCCAGACGCTGGATCTTTCCCGTACATCCTTCAGGTACCAGTTCTTTTTGTAGGACTTTACCATCAGGTATTTCGGAAGCAGACAATGCATGATCTTTTTTAGAACACCATGAATCCACTAAAAGCAGATTTTTCTTTCTATCATCAGGCATACTAGGCCAAAATACGTCACGATAGAACCGTTTGAGGTCTGCTTTCGACATGTTCGCTATTTTTTCCAGCATACGATAATACATTGGGAGGATCTACCGGCTTTGACTGTGGGAATTTTCCAGATGGCTCGGATACAAGCACATATGTTGGCCGCAGTATTTCGCCTTCCATTGAAATCACAGGCATAATCATTAAACTGTGCTGTGTTGCACAGACTTATCTAACAACAGTGCGAACAACTGTTGTTCTTCTGGTTCGCAGGGTTCGATGGCCATGTAATTCTTTGTCAAATCTGCTCTGGTCAGCTTTAATATAATATTAGTCCGGGATTAGCCAGTACAGTCCTGTTTTTTAGTGCTGGTTCAACTGCATTGACCAACGGATGCACTGGCGTGGTTTCCCAGACTTTATGGTCGCCTGTTCTGACACAGACGAAACACTTCCGACGTGATCCGGCAGAGAAACTTTGTGCTCTACGTGCATGAGCAATGGTGCCTGCTGGTTTGCGGCTGTTAGTCCAAAGGGGACACGCGCTTTATCATCCTGAGAGAAATAAATAACTTTATCTGGACCGAGAACTGAAGCTACTGTCTCTAGAGATCTTATTGAAGAAACACAAAAATGCTGGTCTGGGTGTGCCTTCTGATGATCGGCTTCTGGGCGGCTGAGTTTTACGGGAACGGTTACAATGTGTCTCTTCGTCTCGGAGGTGTTACTTTTTCCGGGGAGCAGGCGAATGTATGTGCCACTTCTAAATATATTGAATCCGAGTTCGAGGAGCTTTGCGTGTAGATCAGATAGGGTGTGGCAGGTGCGAACAACTTCACACCATCGGCGTTCTTCGGCAGAAGCACCGAACATAGATATGTCTACGATGGCCTTAAGAGGTTCTGATTGTTGCTCCTCCAAACGCGGACGTCCAGAGGCAGATCGTAATTTCAATGATTTTGCTGCTTCCGGATTCTGAGAGTAAAATTCGTGCAGTTTAATGTTTATGAAATTCCCTGTTTTTTTTAATAAGGAGTCTCCATTTGATCTTTTGAAGCGTCTTTTCACACTGATCAATTTCCCGTCTTAGCTGTACTATCATTTTATGTTCGGTGCCGTCAGCAATTAAAGAATTTTTGCGACGCTCTAGAAGATCAAGTTTCATACGAAGCTGAGAAATTTTCTCCTTGAGCACGTCTTGGGCCGGAATATGGCGTTTGGGAGCAATTGAAGAGATACCGACTACATTTTCGTCATCATTAATTTGAATAAGTTGCATTTTCCGTTTGTTAGAACCTAAAAATTGAGAAAATGGAAAATTGAGACACTGGGCTATTTGTGAGAGAAAATATTGCATAGCTATCCTAAGCAGTCACCCTGTATTAAACGTTAATGTAGAAATGTAAAACGTTAAAGAAAAAAATTGGACTTACATGATGGACTCTCTTCATTATCATCATCTATGTGCACAAGATCAGCTGGGGCAGTAGAAGATTACGCAGAGGTCCTAGCCTGATCTACATTTAAACTACTTGACGAAGAACCTATCCCCTGTAATCGAAATTAGTAAAATGTAATTAATCGCTAATCAATTATTAATTAATTATTAATTATTTAGTATATTTTGTGTGCAAACATATAACTAGAATCACGTTTCAACATAACTTTTTAAAGCTCTTCGGAATACGTTAAAAATTGCTTTCCAAATTATCGTAAAAAAATGTTACACCGTGGTACTACCACAGGCGGGCCCTTCACAAATACTTTTCAGTTTTTTTCTTCGGATCCCTAAAAAAAAATTGAGTTTTCAATGATGTAATGTCATTGAATCTTTACTTAGTTTGAGGGTGATGAAAGACAACATTGTTTGTGCCTTCCTCTGAACCGTGTCATTCCGTAGCTTTTCAATCTCTTGATTTATATAATCACTTAGAGCATTCTGATCGAACTTTGCCTCATTCCACAAACGATTAACTTCTTGCTGGCACGTTTGTTTCGCCTTATCGGCATGCCGCTTAACATATGCATTGTAAAAGTTTTGGTACAAATGCATGTTGAATAATTCGTTCCGGATATCACGACCGATTGACCCAAAGTGATTCCAACCGAATGAAATCTGACACTTGCGCGGGGCTTCAAGCAACAATGTTTCAAATCGGAGAACAATATTACAAAATGTAATCTTTTATAATATGTATATTCTCTGAATGAAAAAGTTGACGTGAGATTTTCGTTGACCCCCCCCCCCCATCCCCCTTGATGAGATTTGGTGAGATTTTGCCGGACTCCCCTCCCCTTTTGACCTTACGTAATTAATGGACGACCCCTAACAAGGAAAATAGAATTACTTGATGTCAATGAAACTTTATATTTAAAACTTTATTTTCTTTACCTACATAAGATAGCATTTTGGTATTGATACATTTTCTTAAGGCACCTACACGTAAGTTCGTGAATCCTGTGGTACAGTAAAAAAACACGGTGTTTCTTTTCTCAGGAAGAAGATTTTGCTAAGTGTTTCCTCCTAACAATTTAAAAATCTCTGATATTATTCTCTTCTGTACTTACATATCTTACGAAAACATATTTTTTTATCGAATTACTTAGCCATCTCCCATGTACAGATTGATCGATATGAATAAAGTGAGATATTTTTTAAAAATTTTATTTGAAGTAACTTACATGATGACGATAAATTATACTTTTCCAACTTTAAAAGATGTTTGCTTGAATTCGTTCCTCTTTTTAGTAAATTTCAATTTTGATTTCTGCTTTGAACTAATAAGCCTCGTTTTTACTTTATTTGTTTAGAATGAATAAATGACCATGAAATTACTAATAGTGCAATTAAAAAGATGATATTGATTTATAGTTTTAAAAGTAATAAATATTTAATTACATTTTGAATGTTTTTTAGAAAAGTTATTTAGGAATTCTGTTAATTGGAATTTTATCTGATGGCATCAAGAATTGAAAGGTCAATTGATGGTTGAAATAAAATAATCAATACTCTCAACATATATTGTGGCGACAGCAATTCTCGATACCCAGAATTACCAATAATTTTTTAATCCGTTTCGATTTTTCAAAAAAGAAATTCATTTTAAACATTTCAATAGATTTCATTAAGTGATTATTGAAAACTCTACAGAAGATATTTTTCCAGAGGGGTCCAAATCGTTGCGTGGTAGACAGTGCGATATTTTCTATTTGAGCATGACGTCACATGGATTGGGAATGATTCTCTTTTTTTCAAATAATAAATAGTGCTTCAGTATTGAAATTGGAAAAAAAAATTTTTTATAATTACCGAAATAATATTTGAAATAATAAATTTATAAGCAGTCTCAAACTAAAAAGAAATAAATCGAAAAAAAAAGGAACTTTTCAAAGATAATAGAAATTATGAATTTCACTGTTATTTTCATCCAATATTACAAAATAAAATTAAATACATTGACTTCGTTTTCAATTAGAACAATCTAAATTAAAGAAATGAAATGCTAGCAAAGAAATTGAAAAAAAAATAATTCATTAAATTCTTGAGTTTTTTTTTTTTCTTATTTTGTATAAATATATGATGTTTTACGTGTTTTAATAAATCGTTATTTTAAATGGTGAAAGGAGCTTCCACAAACAAACAATAAAATTATGGTAAAAACGTTTATAACAAACGATTCACTGCTTTTCTGAGTTAGGGTTTTTCTTTTGGAAACTAATATTGACCTTCTACTGCCGTTTATAAAATAGAGTAACTGAAATTTTTTTTTTAAATAGAAGGTGAAAAAAGTTTGGCTTTATATTTTTGTAGATATTTAAAAATTCAAAATCATCGTCAGATTTCATAAATAACTTTAAAGAAATTATTAAAAAATTAAATTAATTTCATTATAAAATCCAAAGATTTTTAAACATTATAATATACAGTTAAATATAATCTTCAAAAAATAACAACTGACTCAAATACGTTAGACCATTATGTATAAATTTCAGCGGTTGATCTTTTCTCATGAGGAAATTATTATTTTTCTATTGTATTTAATCATTATAAAATAAAGTAATTTCGTTAATACAACAATTATTAATGAGAAAAGAATGTTTTCAATTAACTTTTTTTTAAATAAACAGTTAATTACTGAAAATATCACAGTTGAATTTATAGACTATCACTGATTTATTGGAGATTTCTTTGACTTCGAACAATGAGATTAAAATGTATTTTCTTTCCGTTAGGACGTAGTAAAAGTACTCTTATATAAGTCCGGAATTTGCCCGAACAGTCCTGGTTTTTAGTGATGTCCTTGGGAATGTCCGGGGTTTCAGAATTTTATGACTAGGGAGGATTTTTTTTTTTTAATTTTAAACCTATATGTTCGCCATCCCTTTTTTAAAAATTCCCTTACGGCCGTGCCTCTCTCAATCCACCTTGGAGCAAGCGCTGATGTCGAAGGGGAGACATGGCTACCGTAGGCATGGCAACGCTACCGGAGGTATAGTATCGCCACAACTTTTGACTTAGTCATTTGACAACACAAGAAGGGCAATAGGATCTTGGAGCAAGGGCTGACCTCGATGGGGAGGCATGGCTATCGGTTTCGCTACAACTTTTCACTCAGTCATTTGGCAACACAACAGAGGCAATGTTATATTGTTTTCGTGTGTGAAGTAACTCGTATACACGTTTTTCATCATTTTATCTTTATTCGTCTTTTGTCTCATCGTTTAGCAATGGGCAAAAGAAAGTTTGTGTTTCATGTTAACCTGCAACAGGAATATAAATTTTTGAAATTGTGTAATGACAGTAACAATTACATTGTGTGTTTATTGCACACTATGAACTGGAGAATTTTCTGTTGCACATAAATGAAAGGGTGATATTCAAGACCACGTAAAAACAGCCAAATATAGGAGTGCTATTAATGCTACTGCTTCAGCAAACATAAGATTTAAAGTCAAAGATAAGAATCCGAATAATAGTGATCTGGATAACAGTGCTGCTAAAGAGGCCACATTTTCATATCACACTGCTAGACACGGGCTTAGTTTAACATCAGACTGCACGTCTTAACTGGTTACAATGCTATATGACCCGAAATTTTCATCTACTAGATCCAAAACCGATGCAATTATTGTTAATGTGATTGGGCCAATTTAAATTTGATAATGTGTTGTTTTCTTTGGAAAACATTAATTATGTAACAGAAACGATGGGTAGCTCAAAAAGAAGTGAAGTAAAACTTGTTCCGATTGTTGTAAGATATCCAGGCTGAAGGAGGGAATTCAAGTTAAACTTTAAGATTTCGATGCATCAGGTGAAACTGCTCAAATTTTGAATCAGTATCTTTTGCAGTGTGTGAAAAAATAAAAATCTGAAGAAAATTTGGTTTGATAATAATGTATAGTCTTTTTTTGTTATTTAAATTTTGAAAAAAAAAGAAAGAAAAATAATAAAATGAAATTTCGAGAAGAAATCTATAAATGTTCTATATAGTTCTGTTTTGATTTTGTAACGAAATATTTATAATATTAAATAAAAAGAAGACGCCGACACATAAATTTTGTTTAAAAATTATTAATTATACATTAAAAAAAAAGGTGCAAAGGACCGGTTTCGCTCCTACAACAGAGCTTTCTCAACTAACTAAAAAATGAATGTACATGCTCTTAAATAGAAATTGGTTTAAAGAAATTAACATAACAGTAGCTGTGAACCAATGAGGACACATAAATCAACCATGCGGTGTCTGCAACGTTAAAATCACGTCTGACGTCACCGGATATGAGATGAGGACGGACCGAGGGTGTGGCTGCTGAAAAAGCGGATATGACATGGGTGGACCTAATAATAAAAAAAAAATACCTGTTTTTACATAGGAGAGACGATGCAACGGCTCCAGGATCGAGTGTCACACCATATATATGCTGTTGCTAATAAAGATTTCAATTACACTACGGCAGTCCATTCTCATCAACTCGCTCACTCAATTAGCGCTCCAACCCATCTATACTATGCAAAGAGCCCAATCATCTCATTAGGAAATGTAAAGAATCCATTCTAATTCTTACTTCAATACAAATTGCTATAATACTACAATTTCTGTTCAAGCTATAGCTGATTACAGAATTAATAAACCACTTTTTTTCCCACCATTAAATATACATTTTTATGGTTTCTTTTCTTGTTAGTTTTTTTTTTTTATATTATTATTAGATCCACCCAGGTTATATCCGCTTCTTCAGCAGCCCCACCCTCGGTCCGTCCTCATCTCATATCCGGTGACGTCAGATGTGATTTACGTTGCAGACACCGTGTTGTGAATTATAAAAGAATAGATTTGTTTATTTATATTTTTTTCCTTCTCCCCAATCTATTTTTTTATGTAAATACCAAGTTTTGATTTAATGTCAATAGATGTAAAGTTTTCTGCAATGGCGCTCGTTTGAGATTATGAATGTCGATATTAGATGTCGCCTCATGCGTGTCATTTTTTTTAGCTCCGTTGCTTAGTTATGGAATCAGTTGGTTTTATTTCTATTCACAACGAGTTGATATAGTTAGAAGGATGTTTTCCCGTTGGCAGTATTTATTTGAGTAAAGATGGTAGCTTACCGTAAGAGATATTCCATAAACACATCATATTCGGAATTCTGTTTTATCTCTAAGTTTATATAGATAAGTAATATTATATTTTTATCATTTTTTTTATAGATCTTTTTGAAAGGCGGAGAATTTCGGAAGGACGTCAACCTTCGAATTCCGCCGTCTTGAAAAGGCGGTAATCACAAATTACCAGTTACCTTTTGAAATGCCGGAGACCTATTTGAAAGTCAATATACTTTCAGAGTAGATAATTTCCTTTGGAGAGTCGACTTCCTGGGGTTTAGTCGACGAGGAATTAGGTATAGGAATTTCCGACCGATTGGGATGCATGTGTTGCAATGTTTCCATGTAGATTTCATTACATGGGATTTGAAACCTGTCTCAGCGTTAAATGCTACACAGCAATTCAGGGAATTGCGTTTGTAGGGAACATCTGATAAATCAAAAATCAACAGATTAGTTTCGTTGGATAGGCTGATGAAATGGAACAAGGCCTTTCCAGATCGAGTGACCAGAAATGAATTTCAGTTGAATTCCATGTCAAGTTCAGGTAGGATAAACCTTTGTTTTGTTTTATTCTGTGATCCGTTTGGACCAACGTTAGAAGCAAGGAATTCGTCAAATGGTTAAAAGAGAAGAAACTTAATTTTTTTTCCATTTCTGGATCTTTAGGGTTTAATTCTTAATTTTCGAACAATAGCCAATGTCTTTGAGTTAATTCTAAAAGTAGAATTTGAGACGGTTTAATGTACAATGCTATGTTTCAGTAATCTATAATATGAGATTGTAAAAGTATTTATTAATTTAAGAATTTACCCAGATAGGATTTTTTGAGTTTAATCGAAAGTGTTGCTGTAACCAGCGGTTAGGCATATTTCATTTTGTTACTGTGATATATCTAGATTAAATAGTTATTTAATTTATTTGAGATATAAGCCATTGAATGACAATTTCGGAACATGTTGTTGAGTAAAAACTTATAGATTTTATTTATTATGTCATGTGACTAGTTCAAATTTTAATATACTCAAATTAAGACATAATATTAATAAAAAAATAAAAGAAGTTTAACGTGCCGGAATAATTCAAAGTTAGGTATCAAACCACGGCACTTAGCAGCCACGGCGCTTAGATTTATGCAGCCATTAAATTCCTTTTGTGCTTGCCGGAAGGCAGGTCAGGGAAATTTTGTATTTTTTATCTTGATTAATTTTTGGTTAGGATTTCTTCGGTGGGAGGTCCCATTCTCGGGTGCGAGAAGCGGGATACTAACACCTTGCGCGCCTTCTGAGTTGTCATCAGGGGAGTTTGGCTGGCTGAGGAGTCCTAATGAGGACGAAACGGTCCGTCCCAGTCTCTTCCCGATGACAACTCAAGGTGCGAATCCTAACTTTAGCTAAGTGCCGTGGTTTGATACCTAACT
>JAFIDM010076276.1:0-18996 GCA_023159025.1 Thereuonema tuberculata | reverse complement strand
GGTGCGAATCCTAACTTTAGCTAAGTGCCGTGGTTTGATACCTAACTAAGACATAATATTTTGATGCTCTTGATGAGCGATAAACTGTTAGAAGTTAAGGAGTCATCTGAAATTTAAACTGTACATTTGTTGTTGAGTTTAAGGAAGACTTTTACTTCACTATTAATACCTAGCTAAGAGGATTTTATATTTGAATTAAAACTAAACGTTATCTGTATTTTTATATGTTTTATTGGATATATAAAATATTATGTTTCAGACAAGTATCTGTTTTTAGTGTCTAAATTGTTTATCACACTCTGCAATGTTATTGAAAACTCTTTACTGTTTATTATGGGCCTTTAATTTTATTCTGACCTTTTAGATCATTTAATAGTAACACATCGCATCATTGATTTATGTGTCCTCATTGGTTCACAGCTACTGTTATGTTAATTTCTTCAAGCCAATTTCTATTTAAGAGCATGTACATTCATTTTTTAGTTAGTTGAGAAAGCTCTGTTGTAGGAGCGAAACCGGTCCGTTGTATCTTTTTTTTTTTAATGTGTAATTAATAATTTTTAAACTAAATTTGTGTGTCGGCGTCTTATTTTTATCTACAAATGTACACGTTAAAATTCCTGTATTTATAATATTATATGAAAAAAAAAATACAAATACGATAGTTTTTGCGAAAATCTTAAATATTGTCTCCTTTGTTTAACTTTACTTTAACTTAAAGTAAGTATATTGCTTCTTAATTTGTAAACATTTTATGATTTATTATTAATTTGAATAATAATAATATTAAATTTCATATGTTTACTAAATACTCATATAAAGAGAGACATTTCTTGAGTTTATTATTAATGATTTTCCTTTAAAAGAACTAGAAAGAAAACATATTCAAAGAATGTACATATAAGACAACTTTGAATGTATACATGAGACAAGATTGACTAACTTTGTTTATATGATGTTTCTTCTTCTTCTAGATGATTCTTTCCAATATCTCTTATTTTTCAAATCAATTAAATTTCCTGTAGTTTAAATCTTGCAAATATTCCAGGAGTACATTCGTATAAGTAAAGAAAATAAATATATAGAAAATACATAACATAATATTTTTGTTTGCTTAGAAAAGTAAGATACAAGAATTTACTTAACCTGCCAAAACACCTGTTAGAAAAACAGTTCTTTCAACGAATAGTGAATCAAAATGCAGAGGAAAACTTTAGACTAATTGTTTTTAGTTCTCATGAGCATCTTCTTATTTCGATTCTCCAATGGAAGCTCATGAACAAAGGATATATTTTGATAATTAGTATTATTTCACTTAATGCAATTGTGGAGGAAGAAAATTTATTTGTGTATAAAAATATATATAAAAGAAAATAGTCATCCATCCGCCTATATTAACGATTTCTATTTTAAATCAGCATGGTTATTAAATACTGCCAAATACAATGTTCTTTCATTTGTTAGTTTTCGTAAAAAGTGAACAGATAATGTTCAACTATCGAGTAACTATTCTCGGAAATAACTATAAATTAACCATTATCACTACAAAAACAACAAAAACTTTAAAAAATACTTAAAATTCTTTTTCCTATAACTATTTATGATCATAAATTGGGACGACAAATATGACTTCTTTTTCTTTGTGGTTTCTTTTTTTTTTTAATATTCTATAAACAAAAAAGTGTATTTGGAAATTATTTTATTTAATTTGTTTAAATTTTTAAAACACCAAAATCAACCGAAAATTATCTATTTGTCTGAAATTGATATTTGTTGTGAGTGACAAATCTGGGTGAGAATATTTTTCAAAAAAAAGCTGATTCTTTAAAGCTGATCTAAATATCACCTTTTCTAAATGTCAGGTATATTCATTAACATAGATGCTCCAGTTCTATTAAAAAGATAGTTGATTGTGAAAAAGAGGTAATCTTAGAAGATTGAAGAAAGCCAGGGAGAAACAACATGAAGCCACAAAACTTACATTTGTTTTCAAGAACATGTTATGATGTTTTGAAACTTTATATATGGCTGAGTAATATGTAGGCCAGTCAATATCGACACAAAAAAAGGCAAATATCGCAAACGCGCATGTATCTACGATTTTTTCGTATATTGTCAGGACCCCTCAGAGTAGTGTATACCCAAGTTTGCAACCCTGAATACTCTGTGCTACTCCTGTGGTGTTCGAGAAACTGCCATGTTCGGGCACTCGTGTCAGTTTTGTCGAAAAAAATAACACCGAAAGAAAACGTTTCTCGGGTATCGTCACTCCATACTTTTGTAAAGCAAACTAAATTTGCTAGAATTTGAGCCCAACACGAGGTCCATTGGTTGCGGAGTTGTAGCCAGTCAAAGATGGGCAACTTTTTCCAAAAACCGGAAAGTTATCGGTAGCGTTATGTTCCAAGACACTTATTGGCTAAGCTACAGATTCTAGAGAAAGATCATGAGGGAAGAAGTTGTAGAGAATGAAATTAGCTGCAATTTGATTCCAAAATGACGCCCCTAGGCCTCCTAGTTTCCTCAAAAACGAAATCAGTAAAACATCGGAAATTGAAAAAATGAGGAAAACATTGTAATGAATCATGTTGGTATGTATTTCTTTAAAAACACGTGCAAGAATGTGAAGTTAGCATTATGATCTGGCCCAACATTGTTAACAAGGTGATCTAGCATCGCAATGATTCAATCAGAGCCATTGTGGCGGGATACGTTAGCTACGTTTTCAAGGACTTTGCTTTCCTAACAACATATAAAAAAATTGTAGATAAATGCGCGATTGCGATGCTCTGGCCTATTGATACGTGTAAAGATTATAAATTTTTAGATTTAAAGATTATAAATTTTTAACATATGTGTAAAGAAACATTAATCGTTTTAAGTATGTATGTGAATGGAAATTCAAGTCATTTTCTCACTAGAACGAATTTTAACGAATGTTTTTTTGTGTAATGTCTTTTTTTTTTTGGATAATTTTAGAAAATTGCTAACAAGCAAAAATAGAGTTATTTAATCTGAATGAAACTTCATATTAAAAACTTTATTTTCTTTACCTAGATATGATACGATTTCAATACTGATAAATTTTCTTAAAACACCTACTCGTAAGTTCGTGAATCCTGTGGTCCTGTGGAAAAATATTTTTGAGAGTTATCTGTATAATATGATTCACAAATATATATAAAAAAAAGAATGTATTAAATAGTAATCAATATGCTTATCAACCGAATATAAGCACTGAATTATTGTTAAAACTTCTAGTGAAGACATAAAAAACAAACTTAATGAAGGTAAAATTATTTATACTGCGTTTATTAATTTCAAAAAAAACTTTTGATAGCATAAATTCAAAATTCTTGTTAGAAAAAGTTAATTTTATTGGTATTAAGGGAAAAGTTAATGATCTAATAAAAATTATTAAAAATAGAAAAATTAAAATAAAAATTCAAAAATACATAAGTAAATCATTTAATATTAAATATGGGGTTCCACAATGATCAAATTTGGCACCTTTTTTATTTAATCTTTATATGAACTCTTTGAACAATTGTATTGTCTATTCAAATATCTATATATATGCCGACGATGTACTAATATGTATAGATGATAATAACCAATTAAATGCATATAATAGAATGCAGACTGACTTAAATAATATTAATAGGTGGGCTACGGATAATCAAATGACAATAAATGTTGAAAAACCTAATACTGTAATAATAACAAATAAAATTATCTATAACAACATATTCTGTGCTTTACAAAACAAAAATTGTGAAAATATGGAAATTATTTATCACATTAATAAAGATCCATACGATTGCCAAAAAAAAGGCTACATTTCTCAACAAAAGTATTTAAGAGTCTACATTGACAAAAAATTTTCATGGAATGCTCAATATCTCCACATCATTAGAAAATTAAATACACTTACTTATTTTATCCTTAAAAAGAAATAGTTCCTTTCAAACAAAAATTACTTTTAAATCTTTGGTAGATTCAATCTTTCACACTGCGGTCTTGAAAGTTAGATCTTTATAAACAGGAAACAAATAGAAAATATAAACAAAGTTATTTATTTTTTTAATAAAAAATATCTTTTTGAACTTTAATAGGAGAAGTAGAGATAAAAAAAAAAAATAAGAAAAAAAATCAAATCTTAACTATAGTGTACAAATTTATTTACAAAATAATTATTAATCTTTTTTAAAAAAAAAGAAAATGATAAAAATATATGTAATGAAGAATAAAAACTAGAAATAACTGACTTAGTACTTTAAATAATAATAAAATCCGTTTAAATGGTTACCGTTTAAATGGTCATATAATATACAAATTATACAAACAAATTAAGAGGGAAAATTACGATTTTTTTTAAATATTAAAAATATAAAGAAAAGATTAATTTCTAACACTATTGATGAAAAAATTAAATTACAAATTTTATAAGGCAATTATGAAATTAATTTTTTTTATTTTTATTTTTTTAATTACAAATATTAAAATTATCAGTACCTACACTACATATGTCTATTATTATAAGTACACCTAATAGGACTCAGGAACATTAAAAACAAAACAAAAAAAAACAGAAAAAAAATTTTAAAAAATAACTACATTGATTTCGTTTTCCATTAAGAACAATGAAAATTAAAGAAATCAAATGCTAGCAAAAAAATAAAAAAAAAAATAGTTAATGAAATTCATGAGTTTTTTTTTTTTTGGTTATTTTGTATTATGTTTTATGTGTGTTGTAATAAATCGTTATTTTAAATAGTAAAAGGAACATCCACAAACAAACATTAAAATTATGTTAAAAACATTTATAACAAACAATTCACTGTTTTTCTGAGTTAGAATTTTCTTTTCAAAAACTAACATTTGATCTTCTACTGTCGTTTATAAACTGAAACTGAAACTGAAAATTCTCTTTTAAAAATAGAAGGTAAAAAAAGTTTCCCTTTATATTTTTATAGAGATTTAAAAAGTCAAAATCATCGACAAATTTCATAAACAACTTTCAAGAAATTATTAAAAAAATTAAGTTAATTTCATTTAAAAATCTAAAGATTTTGAAACATTATAATAGGTAGCTAATATAATCTTCAAATGATAATAACTGACTCAAATATGCTATAACAGTATTTATAAATTTCACCGGTTGATCTTTTCTCATGAAGAAATTAATTATTTTTCTAATATATTTCATCATTATAAAATAATTTCCTTAATTGAAGAATTATTAACGAGAAAGGAATGTTTTCAATTAACTTTTTTTAAAAAAAACAATTAATAAATGAGAATATCACATTTGAATGTATGCAATATCCGTGATTTATTTTTTAGCTTTCTTAGACAGCAAACAATGAGATTGACATGTATTTTCTTTCCGTTTTAACGCGTTAGGACATAGTAAAAAGTACGCTTATTATACGTCCGGGATTCACCCGGACAGTAGCCCACTGGTTTTTTTAGTGCTGTCCGTGGTAATGTCCAGGAATGCAAAAATGTCCGGGGTTTGAGTCGACCTTGGAACAAGCGCTGACTTCGATGGGAGGCAGGGCTATCGTTTCCGCCTCAACTTTTCACTTTCAAGTTAGTAAATCGTCATCGCAATAGGGGCAATGTATTTATTTTGTTTTCGTGTGAGAAGTAACTTGTATACAAATTTTTGATCAATTTACCTCCATTCGTGTTTTCGCTCATCGCTTAGCAATGGGCAAAAGAAAATGTGTGTTACCTGTTGAACTGCAACAGGAATATAAATTTTTGAAATTGTG
The DNA here is from genome assembly GCA_023159025.1 of Thereuonema tuberculata. Taxonomy (NCBI): domain Eukaryota; kingdom Metazoa; phylum Arthropoda; class Chilopoda; order Scutigeromorpha; family Scutigeridae; genus Thereuonema; species Thereuonema tuberculata. The sequence goes on along the minus strand of JAFIDM010076276.1, from coordinate 13,216 downwards.
AAATTGTGCACATAAAGGAAAGGGTGATATTGAAGACCACGTAAAAACAGCCAAACATAAGAGTGCTATTAATGCTACTGCTTTAGTAAACATAGAAGTTTTTTAAAAGCCAAACATGGGAATCCGAATAACAGTGATCTGGAGTGTGCTGCTAAAGAGGCTACATTTTGAAACCACACTGCTAGATACGAACTCAGTTTCATTAGACTGAACATCTAACCTGGTTGAAAATTTTCATCTGCTAGAACCAAAACCTAGGAAGTTGTTGTTAACGCTATTTCGCCATTTACATTTGATGATGTGTTGCATTTTTTGGAAAACATTAATTATGTAGCAGTAACGATGGATAGCTCAAACAGAAATGAAAATTACAAACTTGAAGAAAGTTGGCTTGATATATTGCTGCTAACACTAACAGTAATTTTGGTGGTGTGACGAGAAAGAGGGTTGGAATTGTGTTCAGAAAAGTTCAAAATGATTTCGATCGACCTATTTTATGAATTGGTTGTTCAGCTCAACTAATTGTATTGTACAAAATTAAGTACAAACAACATGTGATTCTCCACCAATGGACATAGAAGTTATTGTTATAAAAATTTAGAAATATTTTCACATATTCAGTAAAAGTAAAGAAACTTAATGACTTCTCTGCATTTGTGGAAACAGATTATTATCTCATAGCAGCATAAGGTTCCTTAGATTTTTACCTGCAACGGAAAGTATTCTTTCCATTTTAGATGGCCTAAAATCACTCTTCTTATCTTGTCACAAACGCCCAAAATTATTATTTGATTTTTATTTTTAAAAATTTCAAATTTCAAATTTTATTTCAAAAAATCTAGAAATTGAACTGTTTTTGAAATTTTTATATGGTACTCTACAGTAATTTAATAATGTTGTTCTGAAGTTGAAAGGTATTTCTATCAGTGCAATAGAAGCATTTCAGAAATATTCTGAATTAATTTGTCAGCTTCGGGAAATAAAAACCAACAAATTTGTACAATCTTCTACCAAAGAATTGCTATTCACTCTAAAAGAAATTAATGATGTTCACGAACAAAAATTCTTCTGATGCGTAGACAATTTTTATAATTCTTGTATCTAATACTTAGAGTTGTCGAAAACAGTTTTAATAAAGTTAGTAAGTTTCAGTGGATAAATTTACGAACTGAGATTGCCTGGTCTGATTTAGAAGAGAGTGCACAAGTTGTTAGTGAAATTATAAAAGAATCCATAAATATTGATGACCTAGTTGATGAACGTACATTATTGAACCAGGTAATTCAAAACCAAAGGGTAGGTTGTTGTTTACGATCTGAAAAACTAGCAGATACTTATAAATAGAAGTCAAAAGAAATTTTTATGGTTTTTCAAAAGACTGATATTTTATGTTGTAATATTTCTAAAATGAATGAGTTTGCAATGTCTTGACCTGGAACATTTGCTCCAATTGAGGTAGACTTTCAATATCTACTGTTAAACATCTGCGAAATGTAAAAATTAATTCAGAACTTTCTTGTTGTGAATTGTATGATGTAATTAAAAGAAAACTTACAATTTCTGAAAAAAAGTCATGACTAGTGAAAAATACAACTGAGTAAATAAAGTTGAACAATTCAGTAAACTGTTAAGACTTTTAAGTAATTTCAAAAATATGTCCTGGCTGGGACCCAAAAAAATGGTAAACCCAAATAAAAGTGAATAATTCTAATTAAAATTCATTGCTCCAAGTGGTTCTCTACCGAAAAAAACTACGAAAAGACGACAACTATCATGCAGAAAACGATCAGGAACTAAAAAATGGATTGGTAAAGTGGTCAGTTAATCCTTGTATGTAATCCATTCATTGGCATTTTATTTGATATAATTAAAGTTATTCTCCTTTCATCAATTATGTCGATTTTCAAATTTAATTTATTTCTGTTTTTAAAAATTGAAAACATTTGTATCGTTCTCTTTCAGCAGAAATTTTTATTTGAAAATAATGTAGGATTTTATTTCTTTGATATAATTAATGTTATTCACCTGTCATCAATTATGTCAATTTTCAAATTTAATTTATTTTTGTTTTAAAAATTGAAAACATTTGTATCGTTCTCTTTCAGCAGAAATTTTCATTTGAAAATAATATAGGGTTTTTTTTTATTATTCTTTTGTTATTTAAATTTCGAAAAACAACCAAAGGAAAATAATAAAATGAAATTTCAAGAAGAAATCTATGAATGTTCTTTTATTTAGTTCTGTTTTCATTTGTAATGAAAGATTTATAATATTATACTGCTACCGAACTTTGGGTCTAGTTCGGAGACACTGGGGAACAGATTACGACAAGAGTGATTATAAAACAAATCAGAGAATTTATTCAAATAAAGAAAATATACTACAACTCAGAAATTTCGAACTGAAGGGTCCCTCGGGACTGGTGACGTCTAAGTTTGGGCCGGTCCTGATGGCTTCTATGTTCGGGCCGGTCCGGGTGGCTTCTATGTTCGGGCCGGTCCGGGTGGCTTCTATGGCTTTGATTATCTTCTTCGAAGCCTTCTCGTCTGAGTACGGTGTTTCACAGTCTTCCCCGCAATTGGCTCGACTTCTACAGCTTTGATTATCTTCTTCTTTGGGGTGGACGCTCGCCAAACTTCTCTGCTTCATTCGCTCTCTCCAGGTTGGAGAACCTCTCGTGGCCGTTCGCCACTCGCTAACTCTCTCTGGGCGGTTTGCCCAACAAATCCTTCTGCTTCTCTCAGTCTCCGGTCTGAAGAACTCTTCGTGGCCATTCGCCATTCCCCAACTGCCTCTTCCAGCCTTTGCACCGCATTATATGCCTGTCTCTGACTCCGATAGAGTCCACTACAGAGAGGGAGACAAGGTCGGATTGCACTATTCTCACTGAGGTGGATTAGAGTACGGGGAATCCAATTTTTTAGGGGGATGGACGATTCTACAGGTAACAATACTAATAAAAATAGAAGTACGATAGTTTTTTATAGTTTTATAGTTTTAAATATTTTCTGTCTTCAACTTTACTTAACTTTAAATATTTAACTTTACTTCAACTTAAAATAAGTATTTTTTTTTTTAATTTGTAAAGCTTTAAAGATTTCTTTAATTTTAAGTAATATTAATATTAAATTTCATATGTTGAATAAATACTCATACAAAGGGAGACATTTATTGAGTTTACTGTTCTTGTTTTTCCTTTAGAAGAAACTAGAAAAAATATATTCAAGAAATGTACATATGAGACAAAAGATTGACTCACTTTGTTTCATATGATGTTTGTTTTGCTTCTAGATTATTCTTTCCAATATTTCAGTTTTTCAAATCAATTAAATTTCCGATATAAAAAAGCGCTACAAGCGGGATTTGAAGCGTTATAAGAGGGTAAAAGTATACAGAGATATATAGAAAATTCCAGGAACCGAATAAAAGGAGTGTAAAGAACGGGATAGTGCAATAAGCGGGAGCCTTATATCGAGGTTTTACTGTATTTTTTTTGTTAATTTGTAAAGCTTTAAAGATTTAATTAATTTTAAGTAATAATAATATTAAATTTCATATGTTGAATAAATGCTCATACAAAGGGAGACATTTATTGAGTTTACTGTTCTTGTTTTTCCTTTTGAAGAAACTAGAAAAAAATTTATTCAAGAAATTGACTCACTTTGTTTCATACGATGTTTGTTTTGCTTCTAGATTATTCTTTCCAATCTCTCAATTTTTCAAATCAATTAAATTTACTATAGGTTTAAATCTTAAAACTATTCCACAAGTCATTCGTATAAGTAAAGAAAATAAATATACAGAAAATACTTAACAAACTTTTCTTAAAAAACAAAAAATATCAAGATAAAAGAATTTAGTTAAACTGCCAAAAAACTTGATAGAAAAACAGTTCTTTCGAAGAATAGTGACTCAAATTGCAGAGGAAAAGTTTAGACTAATTTCTTTTTAGTTCTCATGGGGATCTTCTTATTTCCATTCTCCCATGGTAGCTCATGAAAAAAGCATATATTTTTATAATTAGTAGGCCTATTAGTTCACTTAAGTCGATTGTGGGAGAAGAAAATGCGTATGCATATAACAATATAATAATGTAATATGTAAATCAAAATAGTTGTCCAACCGTAAACATGAATGATTTGTATTTTGAACCAGCATGGTAATAGGATACTTCAAAATACAATGTTCTTTTGATTGTTAGTTTTCGTAAAAACTGAACAGATAATGTTCAACTATCGAGAAACCACTCTCGGAAATCACTATAAATTTAACATTATCACTATAAATAACAACAAAAACTTTAAAAAATATTTAAAATTTCTCTTTCTTATAACTATTTATGATTCTAATATTTACATCTATTCATAATTTCGGACGACAAATATTACTTCTTTTTATTTGTGGTTTGTTTTTGACTATTATATTAGCTTTACAAGGTAGGGACAGCGATTAGGAAACCAATCACTGTGCTTCGCAACGGCTTCTGAGTATCCGATACTTTAGAATAGACTGCACCGGGTTGTTCGAGAAAATGCACGCGCTAGTCTCTTTTCGACACCATGTTATCTTACCCACCCCTACATATGGAATAGTCGTCATTCTTAACTCAAACCTTGTTAATATAATGAATTCCGAATAATGATATAAAAAACCTTAAGTTGAGAAACAGCAAAAATATTTAAAATGCAGAGAAAAAAATTAAGAATAAGAATGGCCCATGAGGGGATCGAACCCAAGACAGTAGCGTTATTAGCACTAGGCTGTAACCAACTGAGCTAACAAAAGCCGTTACGAAACATTGTGGGATATGTGTCCACGTACAGAAAGAAAAACCGGGGATATAATGCATCTTTCAGAAGCCTAAAAGTATATTCAAAAATTATTTTATTTAATTTATTTCAATTTTTAAACACCAAAATCAACCGAAAATTATCTATTTGTCTGAAATTGATATTTGTTGTGAGTGTCAAATCTTTCTGAGAATGTTTTTCAAATAAAAGCAGATTCTATCTTCTAAATATCACTAATTCTAAATGTCAAGTATATTCATTAACCTAGATGCTCCGATGCTATTAAAAAAGATAGTTGATTGTTAAAAAATGTTAATATGAGAAGGATTGAAGAAAGCCAGGGAGAAACAAAATGAAGACACAAGATTATATTTGGTTTCAAGAATATCTGATAACGTTTTGAGAATTAATATGTGTGGGAGAATTATTATATTTCTAAACATTACAAAGTTTTAGATTTAAAAATTATTAATTTTAATATTTACTGAAACATTTATCGTTTTAAGTATACATGTGAATCGAATTTAAGCCTTTTCTAACTACAACGAATTTTATGATGGTTTTTTTGAGTGATATCTGTTTTCTGGGGAAAACAAATAAAAATAGAATTATTTGATCTCAATGAAACTTTATATTTAAAATTTTATTTTCGTTACCTAGCACGATCCGATTAGGTATTGATAAATTTTCTTAAGGCACCTACACGTCAGTTCGGGAATGCTGTGGTCCAGTAAAAAATACGGGGTTTCTTTTCTCGTGAAGATTTTCCCAAGTGTTAACTCCTGACAATCTAGAAATCTCTTATATTCTTCTCTTCTGTGCTTTCATATCTTATCAAAACATATTTTATAATTTTATCTAATTATTATACAGTGAAACCTCCGAATAGCGGACAGTCACGGGACTATTTTTTTTTTCATTTTTTTAACTTATATGAAAAAAAATAGTCCTCCCCAATAGCGGACACCTCCCAATAACGGACGAAACTTCTGGTCCCGTAACTGTCATTTCATTTAATGAAAAATTACGTACAATCTTAAATTTCCACAATTAACATTGCCCGATGAGAAAATATGAACAATTGCAAACTGTTTACTATTTTCCTTTTTAAATGAATGCTAATCCATTAGTCTTACTTAAAATAATAACAAAATTAATTACAGTATTAATTTTGTTCTTATTTTAAGTAAGACAACGGATTAGAAAATTAATTTTATTAACTAATCAGTTAACAGAGTTTGATATTTCTTTTCTGCATTGAAAACATGTTTCTCAATATGAATATTTAAATCGTTTAATTTTGCAAAGCCTTCAGAGTCCCCTTTGCTTCCAAACGCCTTTTCTTGTAATAATGGTCCACTAGTGAGAATTTTTTTTTGCTCGTGCAGCGCAAAACTAATCGAAAACAACAGAGTCGATCGCAATTCTCTCCGTTTCCGGAGAGTTTTCGTTGGAGTTCGTGGTCCATAATTTCAAAATTTCCTCTGGACGCTACGTATTACTGTAGCCTGATTCTACTGCTTTTGAAAAGCAACACAAGATCGTTCATTTTCTGTAGAATGTTGTCAGTTATTGGGAGTGTCCGCTAAACGGAGGTCAATACATGGAAACGTCTATATTAAGGGACTGGGGATTGCAAATTTGTCCGCTATTGGGGGGTGTCCACTTTTCGGGAGTGTCCGTTAGTGGAGGTTTCACTGTAATCTCAGTCATTACTTCTCTACCATTTCTTCAAAAATTTTCACGACAATATCTACAATTTTAGAAAATTCCATTGTTAGGTTTTGCTCTGAGAAAACTGAAGATACAAAATTAAGTTAATTCAGTTATCCAATTTTGAACTTTCTGAATAAATTGAGATATTACCAATGTAATCAAATACCGTACTGAAATTTTTAAAAATTTTCCTAATATATATTATTTCCATAAATTATACTTTACTAACTTTAAAAGATGTTTGCTTGAATTCGTTCCTCTTTTTAGTGAATTTCAATTATCATTTCTGCTTGCAAATAATAAGCCTCGTTTTTACTTTAGTTATTTTGCATGAATAAATGATCATGAAATTAATAATAGTACAATTAAAAAGATGATATTGGCTTACAGTTGTAAAAGTAATAAATGTTTGAATATATTGTGAATGTTTTTTATTAAACCTATTTAGGAATTCTGTTAATTTGAATTTTATCTGATTGCTTCAAGAATTGAAAGGTCAGTTGATGGTTGAAATAAAATCATCAATACTCTGAACATATGTTGTAGGGACAGCAAGCAAGTACTAGAATAATTTCAATAAATTTTTAATGAGTTTCGATTTTTCAACAAAGAAAATTAATCTGTTTTAAAGATTTCAATAGAATTCATTAAGGGATTATTAAAAGATTTAGAGCAGATATTTTTTCCTGAGGGTTCCAAATCGCTGCGTAGTAGCCAGCTCGGTATTTTCTATTTGAGTATCTTTTTTTCAAATAATGAAATAATAATAATAATAATAATAATTGAGTGCTTCAATGGTTGAAAAAAACAATTTTAAAATGTTTTACGAAGTAATATTTGAGATATTAAAATTTATAAGCGGTGTAACACTAAACTAAATCCAAAAACAAATGGAAAAAAGGAACTGGAAAATACTGCTAATACTGAGACAGAAATAATAAATTTCAGTGTTATTTTCTTAAAATATTACAAAATCTGTTCCAATTCCAATTTGCTGCAATTTGTTCCGTGCCTTAAAAACTATAAAATGACGACAACTTTCGGTTGCAGAAATTTAGGAACTAAAAACTCGATTACAAAAGTGGTCAGTTATTCCTTGTATATAATCAATTCTTTGGTATTTCATTTGATATAATGAAAGTTATTCACCTTTCATCCATTATATAGATATTTAAATTTAATTTAATTTGGTCCTAAAAAAATTAAAAAAATTGTATTGATTCTTTCAAGAGAAAATTTCCATCACCTTATATAATTGGCTAAGTTCGTCTGTCTGTCTGTCTGTAACTCTATATAATTAAGGTATTAGGATAGATCCAAGATTCTCAATGGTATCATGAATCAAGGGTACTCAATTTGGATGAAATATTAGTTCATTTTGTCATTCCATGTTGTTTCCATGAAATTTTATCCTTGGGATCTGACCTAGACAACTGAAATTCTAACAAAAAATACGTTCAACACCAAATAATTTTGTTACCACTCCACCCATTTTAATGAAATTTGGCATACTTACTCAGTTTTTTACGCTTCTTTTGAAATTTAAAACCATTTCTGCCGAAGAAGCTTCTTTCACAAGTTAGCGCAGTATTTAGATTACAAAAGTGAATTTTAACTTCCTTTTGGCGTTATGGGTCAAAAATAATAATTTTTCTATTCTTACTTTTAGTAAAATTTATTTACAAGGACAAATTTTACATATGATGGGTATTTATTTACCAGAGCCTGTTTTTAGTCATGGACAGTTATATGTTGCTATTTCTCGAGCACATCGTGCTTGCGACATTAAAATCAAAATTCTTGACCGAATAGATCAAGGACATCTGATATAAAGATCTGATGCTGTTTTTACAAAAAATGTAGTTTATAAGGAGATATTTACTTTATAGATGATAGTTGATAATAAAATGATTTTTCAGATTTTTTTTATGCCTGTCGTCCGACAGGCTTTGCTGCTAGTTTGTAAATAATGTAGGGTTTTAATCTTTTTCGCTATTTAAATTTTCAAAAACAACCAAAGGAAAATAATAAAATCAAGTTTCAAGAAGAAATCTATGAACGTTCTTTTATTTAGTTCTGTTTTCATTTTGTAATGAAATATTTATATTATTACATGAAAGAAAGTAGAAATACATTAGTTATTGCAAAGTTTTTAAATATTTTCTGTCTCCTTTCTTTAACTTTACTTTAGCCTTTACATTAACTAATATTTTGTTCTTAATTTGTAAAAATGTTTTTGATTTAATTAATTTTGAGTAATAATAATATTAAATTTCATATGTTGATTAAATACTCATATGAAGGGAGACATTTCTTGAGGTTACTGTTCGTGTTTTTCCTTTAGAAGAAACTAGAAAAAATATATTCACAGAATATACATATGAGACAAAAGATTGACTCACTTTGTTTCATATGATGTTTGTTTTGCTTCTCGGTTATTCTTTCGAATATCTCAGTTTTTCAAATTAATTTTAATTTCCTATAAATCCTTCAAATATTCCAGAAGTACATTCGTATTAGTAAAGAAAATAAATATACAGAAAATACTTAACATAGTAGTTTTGTTTGTTTCAAAAAGTATGATAAAGAATTTAGTTAACCTGCCAAAAAACCTGATAGAAAAACAGTTCTATCAAAGAATAGTGACTCAAAATGGTGAGGAAAAGCTTCGAATATTTTTTTTTAGTTCTCATGAGGATCGTCTTGTTTCGATTCTCCCATGGTAGCTCATGAACAAAGGACATATTTTTATAATTAGTATTATTTCACTTGATGCGATTGTAGAGGAAGAAAATGTATATCCATATAAAAATATATATATATAAAACAAAACAGTCATCGATCCACCTACATTAACGATTTGTATTTTAAATCAACATTGTAATAAAATACTTCAAATTACAATGTTCTTATGATTGTTAGTTTTCGTAAACAGGGAACAGATAATGTTCAACTATCGAGAAACCATTCTCGGAAGTCACTATAAAAATATATTTAAACTTTCTTTTTCCTATAACTATTTATGATCTTATGTAGTTTCTTTTTTAGTACTCTATAAACGAATGAAGGAGTGGCGGCTATTCAGGGGAAGTATGTGAAGTGTCACTTCACCATTTATTTATAAATACAATATTATTTATTTATAATATAACAATTATTATAAGAAATAATTTATTTTCCTTATCACGTATGTTGGCTTTAATACAAATATATTTTTGTATTTTGTAAATCCCACGCCGTTGGTGCGTCACTGTTCTGGCACCGAGCCAAGTGAAGTAGACTTTTATATAGAGTTTCTCAACCTCAGAGGCGGGGCCTAGCTGGATAACCGAAGCGATGGTTGCTATGACAACAATGACGTCACCCGCTGTATAGGTGAAGTTACAACTGAGAAATGTGTTCTGTTCTTCCAATGTGAAATTCTTTCGAGCCGCGCTTGTTCGCAGTCCTATGCTGTTTTAAATATGAATCCTGTTCAAGATATAGCGTGTGTTTTATTCGAAACATCATTTTCACGTTGGAAAGAGGAAGATAAGAAGAAAGTTATTATAATGTTTTATATTATGTATTATAATATATATTATATAATTTGTAATATATATATTATGATATATTATAATATAATTATTTTCCTACTAGCTCTTCACCTAACTTCACAGCCACGAGCCGCCACTGAAAAAAAGGTATGAATAAGAATTGCCAAACCAAAAACAGTCCTTCGCAACGGCTACTGAGTAACCTAAACTTTAGAATAGACTGCGCCACGGTGGTTTAGCAAATGCGCACGCTAGTCTCTTTGCAACCCCATGCTATGTTACCCACCCCGATATCTATGGAATAATCGACATTCTTAACTCAAACCTTGTTAATAATTGAATTCCTAATAATGATTTTACAAACCTTAAGTTAAGAAACTGAAAAGATCTAAAATGAGGAAAAAAAAAATAAAGAATAAGAATGGCCCATAAAGGAATCGAACCCACGACATTAGCGTTATTAGCTCTAACCAACTGAGCCAACAAAAGCCGTTGCGAAGCATTGTGGGATATGTTTCCACATACAGAAAGACAAACTGGGGATATAATGCGTCTTTCAGAAGCCTAAAATTGTATTCAAAAATTATTTTATTTAATTTATTTCAATTTTGAAAACACCAAAATCAACCGAAAATTACCTATTTGTCTGAAATTGATTTTTTGTTGTGAGTGGCAAATCTGTCTGAAATTGTTTTTGAAATAAAAACAGATTCTTTCATCTAAATATCACCATTTCTAAATGTCAAGTATATTCATTAACGTAGATGCTCCGGTGCTATTAAAAAGAGTTGATTGTGAAAAAGAGTTTTCACTAAAATCTTAGAAGGATTGAAGAAAGCCAGAGAGAAACAACCTGAAGCCGCAAAGCATAGATTTGTTTTCATGAAAAAGGTTATAATGTTTTGATACTTTATATGTGATTGATTATTATTATACATCTAAAGATTATAAAGTTTTAGATTTAAAGATCATTAATTTTTAACATATGTGTAAAGAAACATTAATCGTTTTATGAATATATGATAACGGAAATTTAAGTCATTTTCTCAATACAACGAATTTTGTGATTTTTTTTTTTAGTGATAGACTATCTCTTTTCTGGGGAAAACAAGCAAAAATATAATTTGACCTCGATGAACCTTCATATTTAAAAGTTAATTTTCTTTATCTAGATACGATACGAATTCTGTTAATTTGAATTTCATCTGATGGCTTCAAGAATTGAAAGATCAGTTGATGTTTGAAATAAAATCATGAATACTCTCAACAAATGTTGTAGCGACAGAAACGCATTTTGTCTCCATTTGAATAATTTTTTAATGAGTTTTCCTTTTTCAGTAAAGAAAATAAGTCTGTTTTAAAGATTTCAATAGAATTCATTAGGTGATTATTGAAAGCTTTATAGAAGATATTTTTTCCAGAAGGTTCGAAAATCGCTGCGTAGTACAAAGCGCAATATTTTCTATTTGAGCATGACGTTACATGGATTGCAACTTGGAAATTCTCTTTTGTTCAATTAATGAATAGAGTGCTTCAGTATTAAAAAAAAAAATAATAAAAAAAAAATACTTTTTTTCAAATAATAAATAGAGCTTCAGCATTTCAAAAAAAAAAATTTCATAATTACCGAAATAATATTAACGTATATAATAGGCTAAGTTCGTCTGTCTGTCTGTCTGTCCGTAACTCGATATAATTTTGTTACCACTGCACCGACTTTAATGAAATTTGGTATACTTATTTAGTTTTTTACGCTTATTTTGAAACTCAAAACCATTTTTGCCGTAAAAGCTTCGTTCACAAGTTAGCGCAATATTTAGATTATACAAAGGTGAGTTTGGTTGCTACAATCATTTAATAGGAAACAATATGACATCTACATTATTTAATATTGTAATGGAACGATGCATTATTATTAAATTACTTGAAGAAAGATAATTAAAAAATCAACAAATTGTCAGAGAATATTAAAGCACAATAAGCTGTCTGCAACTCGAATAATTAAGCTATTAAGATAGATCCCAACAGTTCTCCTTGATACCATTGAATCAAGGGTACTCAAATTGGTTGAAGATATTAGTTCATTGTGTCATTCCATGTTGTTTCCATGAAATTTTATTCTTGGGAACTGCCCTCGACAACTGAAATTCTAACAAAACATACGTTCAAAACCAAATAATTTTGTTACCACTGCATCCATTTTAATGAAATTTGGCTTACTTACTCAGTTCTTTATGCTGATTTCGAAACTCAAAACCATTTTTGCCGTAGAAGCTTCGTTCACAAGTTAGCGCAGTATTTAGATTACATTTACTTTTTATTTGATAGTTGATAATAAAATGATTTTTCAGATTTTTTTATGCCAGTCGTCCGACAGGCTTTGCTGCTAGTTTGAAATAATAAATTTATAAGCAGTCTCACACTGAAACAAATCAAAAAAATAAATCGAAAAGAGGAACTTTTCAAAGATAATAGAAATTATAAATTTCACTGGTATTTTCATCAAATATTACAAAATAAAATTGAAATGGAATAGCACAAATACAGATTTTTTTTTTAATTACAGTTATATACACTGTTGCAAAGCTGCACTGATGAGATGTTGAATACAGTTCTGAGTTATTAAAGTTCTGTTCAGGCGCACTAATTGTTCTTTTAATAATAGCTTAAAAATTCACATAGTCTTTTCACTTGTTACTGGATTTCTTCATTAGATATAAGATAAACCAATTCCTTGTAGTGATAACTTTACACTGGGTTGCTAAATAAGCATTAACCACGAAGCACTGTAAAATCCTCAAGTTCCAGGATTTAATATGTAATTGAATCACTCTTGTATTTACGAAGCACTGAAATACTTTTAATTTCTACGAAGCACTGAAATATTTTTAATTTCTACGAAGCACTGAAATACTTTTAATTTCTACGAAGCACTGAAATATTTTTAATTTCTACGAAGCACTGAAATACTTTTAATTTCTACGAAGCACTGAAATATTTTTAATTCCTTTGAAGCACTGAAATATTTTTAATTTCTACGAAGCACTGAAATATTTTTAATTTCTACAAAGCACTGAAATACTTTTAATTTCTACGAAGCACTGAAATACTTTTAATTTCTACGAAGCACTAAAATACTTTTAATTTTTACGAAGCACTGAAATACTTTTAATT
>JAFIDM010076275.1:57037-82864 GCA_023159025.1 Thereuonema tuberculata | reverse complement strand
ATTTACTCCCACTACGATTTTACCAGCTATAAACACACCACAATATTTAGCGTTCAAACCGAATTGCAATTCGGGAGGGGAGATCATTATTTTTATACAATTGTGTTCTGTTGTTATAAAAGGTAATCATCATTTAGAAAGGGAGTGTATCATTGTTTGTATTCTAGAAAAGAAGTTTAAAGATCATTTGATTTTGTTGGAGGAGTTAATTCAACAAGTTTGAATTACAGGTCTGCGGAAGAGTAGTCATTTCTACGTAGGTGTGAAAATATTAAACTAAAGTGTGTTATTTAATCAAAGTGATATTTAATCATTAAATAAATCTCATTTTTTATTGATTCATATTTGTCTGTTTATCTCGTTCTTTACTTAATATTGATATCAGCTAAGAAACATTACTTTTAACCAGTTAGTTTATTAAACGTTAACTTTATTAAATTTTCCCTGTTCATTAATTTAATTTAACAAATAATCCAAGGGGAATTTCGTTGTCATTGTTTAGAGAACTGTTTTTTTGATCTAAGTGTTTTAAGACATTTTTGGGGAGAGGTTATATTTCATATGTGGGTTATTTTGTCTACGTGTGGTATTTGTTCTTCGTTTTGGTTATCTACGGGCCCAGCGCCGAAACGGAAACATAATCATTACCTAAAAGTACTTCGACAAATTTCCCTACATTCAGTTAAGTATTTCTAGGAAGCAGGCTTCGCAGCAGTGCCATCGGAGCGATAGTTCGTCAGCGAAAGGAGAATCCCTCCGGGATCTTGGTTATTTGGTAGCAGGGCTGGAAAGCTCTTTTATTGTTTATTTATTTTTATTTTATTATTTATTTGAAGTGATATAACTGCAGGTCACACTGCCCAGAGTCCGACCTGAACCCCATCGAACATCTCCGGGAGGAATTATTACATCGACTTCTCTGCAGGCCCCAAACTCTAACATTCTGACCTGCTCTGGCTACAGCTCCTTCGGAAGAATGCCATTTCCCCAGAGACCTTCAAGTACCTGGTGGAAAGTGTCCCTGATAAGTCCCTGTGGTAAAAGCAAAGGGCGAATCCACTTCATACTACTAGGGAGTGTCACAGGGAAATGCTGAATAAGGTTTCGGGGAAGTGTCGGGATATTTTTTGATCACACAGTATATATTACAAAAGTTATTTATTTATATTTTATATCAATTATATTTTTATATTAAATATAATTTATATTTAATTATATTAATATATATATATATATATATATATATATATATATATATATATATACACACACACACACTGTCCGGCCACTTTATTAGGTACACACCTGCTGTGCACAGGTTGGGTCCATTGATACTTCTGGAGGAACATCAGGATGCTAGAGCGTACTTAAATATCGTAGCAGACCAACTGCAACCGTACATGTTAACAGTTTATCCTCATGCAGATGGCAATTTCCAGCAGGATCATGAACCGGTGCACATACCTCGCATCACTATGGGATGTTTTGAGAAACATGAATTGAACTTTTCCTTGTTGCAGTGGCCTGCTCAGTCCTTGGATCTCAGCCCAACCGAAAATTTGTGGGATGAACTGGAACGAGCTGTTCGCTCCAGGGCCAACACCTTCTATCAAATCTTCAGGAAGTGCGTGACACACTCATGTCTGCATGTTATGCAATGCCTCAAGAACATCCATGCCTCGATGAATTAAGGCTGTTTTCATGGCTGATAAAGGCCCAACACGCTACTAGGTAGGTGTACCTAATAAAGTGGCCGGACAGTGTATGTATATATGCGCTATTAGGTAGATATAACTAAGAAAGTAAACGGATAGTTTATATATATACAGATTATCCGCAGAAATACAAAAGAGTCTTTGCAGGCATTGTTCTTAATTCTCTCGAATTCATAACTCTGGAGGTAATCGAGGATATCCCTCTCTGATCTTACATTATTTGAATTTCAGTTTTTTCTTCTTTCAATTAACTTATTTCTAGTTTAAATTAAACATATTCTACGACAATATGATTTCATGCGCTGATAGAAAATCAAACCACAAGGAACACAAAGAAAGAAAAAAACAAACAATAAAAATGTTAAATACTTCACTCCAAAGCAAATATATATACACTAGAAATGACCAATATTTCATCTTTCAAATCGAAAGACTTCATCGAGGTCCCGATATAAAGAAACTAAAACATATTCAAATACACTCATGGACAAAAAAATTAGCGCACCAAGAAGGAGTCGTCAAAATGAAACGAAAATTTACATACGTAATGACTACTTTGATATAAATAAATGATAAGAAAATCAAAGAAAAAGGATAATTTATTTCAGAGAAAAAGGCAAAAGAACGGAGGAGTTAATACTCCGTTGGACCCCCTCTAGCGCGAATGCACGATGCGATACGATCGGGCATTGAGTCATACAAGTTCTGTATGATGTCTTGAGAAATTTCGTTCCATATTTGCTGTAACCTTGCCTCTAGTTCGTTCAAACTCGTGGGATGCCCAACTCGTCGTCCCAAATGATCCCAGATATGCTCGATTGGAGACAAATCTGGGGATCGGGCAGGCCAAGAAAGGGTAGTAACAGTGCGGAGACAGTCTTGTGACACCCTTGCCGTATGAGGCCGAGCATTGTCTTGTTGAAAAATGGCTCCTGGGAGCCGTTGCATGAGTGGCAACACATGTGGTTGCAGGATTTCATGAACATACCGCTGGGCTGTCATGGTGCCACGGAACAATACTAGGGGTGACCGTGTATTGTAGGCAATGGCACCCCATACCATCACACCAGCTGTGGGAGCGGTGTGTCGCTGTACAGCAAAGGCAGGATTGAAGCGTTCACCACGGGCTCTCCACACACGAACACGATTGTCATCACTGCCGAGATTGAATCTGGATTCGTCGCTAAAGACGACCTGGTTCCATTCCGCTGCAGTCCAGTTTCCTCGTGCGCGGCAAAACTCCGAACGGAGGCGTCGATGGGTGGGCGTCAAGGGCAGCACACGTAATAGGCGCCGCGATACCAACTGTCCTTCAGCCAGGCGCCTTCGTATGGTTTGAGAAGACACAGCTGCCCCTAGTGAAGGTGCTACCTGTGCCTGGATGGCGGCCGATGAAGCAGTTGGCTGTACGCGTGCATTTCTGACTATGTGGCGGTCTTCTCGACGACTGGTCTGTCGAGGGCGTCCTGAGCCTGGTCTTCGTGTACATGACATCTCTCGGGTCCACTGGTCCCAACAACTCCTCACAACACAATCAGAGCGGCCTAATTGACGAGCTACTCGCCTAGCTGACCACCCAGCTTCCATCATCCCGACGATTCTCCCTCTCTCAAACTGCGACAACTGCGTATACTGTCTTCGAACACGGCGTAATGGCATGTCTACCTCAACTCTTCCTTTGTAAATGATTCAGCACCCTCAAACACGCTTTGGTTACCTGTTTTATACTCCACAGAGTACGATGTTCAACGCCCTCTACCGGCTATACGTAATGCGCAATCACGCTGCATTTCTAATCATTTGCATATCTCCCAGACATGTACCTTCATTGCAAGTTTCGTTACGATCCCGCAATTATTTCTTGGTGCGCTAATTTTTTTGTCCATGAGTATAAATAAATAAGAGAGAAAATAATCTTTTTCTCTCTCTAACCATTATGAAATACAGTAAACTCCCGAATATCCGCTGGCGGCTTATCCGCGGACCTCTCCAGTTTCCATTTTTTTTTTTTTTTTACTGTACAATAAATTACGGAATTAAAAAGAAAAAATTAAATGATAGAATAAGGTAAACAATAAAAGAGGCTAACAGAGTAAGTGAAGACAATTATAGACAAACAATTTAAAGAACGACCTTGGGGTCGTCCATTAATTACGTGAGGTCAAAAGGGGGAGGGGGGGGGTCAACGAAAATCTCACGTAAACTTTTTCATTCAAAGAAAATATATATTACAGCAAGATTTCAATTTTTTTTTTTTTTTTTTTTTTTGTTTTTTAAATTTTTGAATTCTCACCAACGCGGGGGGGGTCAGGCAAAATTTCACCAAATCTCACCATGGGGCAGTGGGGGGTCCAATTTTTTTAAAAAACACCTCACGTAATTAATGGACGGCCCCCTTGGGGGCGGAGTTTAGGCCGGCAGGTTATACTAAATTATGGGATAGCCTTCCCGTAATAATAAAATTTCAAAATAAACAATTGTTAAAATGTATGTATTGCAACTTTATATATTGCCATTTTAATATAAACAAAACATGCTAAAAGCATTTTTGTGTTGATTTTCATTCTATTTCGGATTATCCGCAGTTGCCGCACCACCCACTTCCGCGGTTAATCGGGAGTTTACTGTACAGCAAACAATTCTCACACTATATCGTGTCTTTGTTTCAAAATAATAAAAACCCATAATTAACAATTAAAACAATAGACCAATATTGGAAAAAACAGATCATTAATTAAATTTTAATATTTCACTTAACTTCTTATTTTTGAGACCAAAGACAGATACATGAGAAGTATATTGGAATCTTGTACTATAAATTGCTGCAAATGTTTTAATAAAAACAAAAAACTTAAAGTTAATGATATTTCATTAGGTTTTTTTTTCATAAATTCTTAAAAGGCAATGAGAGGTTACGTGAAATATTAAAATTTAATTAATGATCTGTTTTCCCAATAATGGTTTAGTGTTCATTATTTGTTTAATGTTATTTAGTATTTGAAAAAAAGACACGATGTAGTGTGAGAACTCTTGTTATATTTTGTAATGGTTAGAGAGAGAAAAAAATTCTTTTCTTTCTTCTCTCTTAGTTATTTATTTTAATATGTTTTAGTTTCATTATATCGAGACCTCGAAAAAGTCTTTCGATTGGAAAGACGAAATATTGGTCATTTCTGGTGTATATATATTTGTTTTGGAGTGAAGTAAAGTATTTAAATAGAACTGTCTATCAGTTATTTGTGAAATAAAAATGTTAAATAAAATGATCCTTAATTATACATTCCATGTTTCAAGAAGATCAATCAATGAAAATTATTCAAGATGGAAGTATAAGGACACAGATTTGATAAGCACTTGTATCGAAGTACATTGATACAATTTCTTTTTTTTACCAAGCCTAGGATAAGAATAAAAGCTAAATTTATACTTAAACAACAGCAAGATACCAAAACGGTCTTTATATCTATAAAATAGATTTGTTTGTTTGTTGATTGCTTATTTGTTTTTTATGCTATGAATTCTCAGCCAGATTCAGCTGCAGAGGTCATTAATTACAAAAGCTTTGAAGCAAGTTTAGTTCTTATTCTACCCTATTACAAAGTTCATTACAAAGTTACTGTTAAAAAAATATTAATACTAAAGATTAAGAAGAACGATTCCAGCCCGGCTCCCATTGCAGTTCGCAGGCACCAATGAAATGCTCAACCTTTTCCATTGGTCCGTTATGGTTTAAATAGAAGGGCTGACTGTCTTTCGAACCATCTCTCCAGAGGAAGCCACGTCCAACTGTGATGAAAGCTAGGGACTCCTGTTTTTAAATTTTTTAAGTTTAAATTTTAAATTTTTAATGTAACAATTTTTTGACATTGTGTGCGGGCTGGACTTTTTATCATTTTTATCGATTAAGAAGAACACCAATGAAAAATCTGTTACTTATTTTCGGCGCCGGATCATTCCGCCTATGTACTAAATTAACAATATGAAAATAAAACAATAACATAATAAAACATTTATAAGTCCGGCCATTTATTACTTACACCTACCTAGTAGCGTGTTGGGCCTCTTTCAGCCCTCAAAACAGCCTGAATTCGTCGACGCATGGATTCCACAAGATGCTGAAAACGTTGTTGAGGTACAGCGTACCATGCAGACATGACTGTGTCATGCACTTCCTGAAGATTTGATGGGAGGTGTTGGCCCTAGAGCGAACAGCCCGTTCCAGCTCATCCCACAAATTTTCAATCGGGCTAAGATCCGGGGTCTGAGCAGTCCACTGAAGCAAGAAAAAGTCATCATCCTGTTCCTCAAACCATCCCGTAGTGTTTTTGCACCAACTAATTACCCTGCTGGAAGTATCCATCTGTATGAAGATAAACTGTTAACATGTACGGTTGCATTTGGTCAGCTACGATATACAGGGTGTTCATTTTATCTGAAGACATTGAAATATCCCAAAAACTACCAATCGGATCAAAAAACTTTATAATTAAAGTTGACCGTGACAAAGGTGCAAGTTTATTCCTCACCCCCACATCGTAATACCACCTCATTCAAACCTCACTGTTCCTCAACACTGTTCCTCCACAAAACCTCACTGTTCGCTAAACACGTGATAGCAGATATCGCTCCCAGGATACTCAAACATTCATCGGACCGCCAGACGGTACAGCGAGATTTATCACTCCACATCGCACGTTTCCTCTGCTCCATTCTTCAACTGTGGCGTCTCTTCAGGCGGTGCTTAGCATTCATAGGGGGAATGTTTGGTTTGTGAGCAACTATTCAACAATGAAACCAGATCCCCCTGACCTGTCGACGAACAGTCATAGGGCTGGCTAGAGTGTTAGTATTACTGTGAAACTAGTGATTGTTTCAATCTATTTCTGGCTATTTGGACGAACCACCTTCCTCGTCATTCGGCGGTCCCTGTCTCAGTGTATGCGGCCTATAAGGTTTTTTTAAGATTTTGTTTTAGTTGGGCCTTTCCGTTTACACTTTTCAAACACGTCACCAACAGTTGATTTCAGCAAATTTAGAAGGTTGAAATATCCCTGACAGACTTTTTACATAATTGGCAGTCAACGACCAGTCCGCGTTAATGGGCCTGCTAATTAACCCATTACTTCGTATCGATTAACGCACGACTTCGTGCGTCCTTTTATACTGCTACGTGATGTCGTCGTGTCATTTAGGCTTCAGTTAACTACTCCATGTCTTCTTTAAATCTCTTCTTCTGCTTATCATAATTTAAATAAATACTACTTCTACTCTCACAACATTAAAATATATATATTTTTTTAATGTTATGAGAGTAGTAGTAGTAGTATTTATTTTCAGTTAACTTCTGCAGAAGAGAGTTCGGGTATTTTTGATCACATAGTATAAATATACAATTTTAGAGGTGTAGATATTTCCTGTCAGGCTTCCACAAGTTCATAGGACGGCTTAAAATGTTAGCTGTATTTTATTGATCATTATAATCGATCTATTATAACCAATATAGAACGGATTCAACTCAGTGTAGGCTCAACCTTTAACCCTCGGGAACGAATCCCGATTTCCGTAGGTCAGAGGCCTAGTGAACATCAAAGACAACCTGGAAACGAAAAATAACCTGAAAAGAAATCATCGGTCTCCTCCGGGGATTGAACCTGGCTCCTCCAAATTTTAGCCACGTGAAATATCATCAACAATTCGGAAAAAAAAAATATTTTTTGAAAATCTTCCTGAATTATAATTACAGTAGAACCTCATTACAACGGACTAATAGGGGCTGAAGGTTGTCCGTTTTAATGAAAGTCCGGTTTATAACAATTAATTCTTATAGGGCTGTAATGCAGCAGGGTATACATCAATGAAAGTACAATAGTTAGCTATAAAAAGTGTTTATTATATAAAAAATAAAAAAAATAGCCTTCAACATAATAGGCTGAATTGAAAATGATGTGTACGTATACACTGTATTAATCTTAAAAACAAGAAGTCCAGGTTCATGTTCAATGCTGACATTCATTGGTTTGAAAAAAATAATTTATTTTCTGCTGGGTTTGTTTGCTTCTTATTTCTTCAGTTAATAACTGACGGAGGTTCCGTAAGTGCTCATAATATGCAAACACATTTTCAAACATATATGGTTGGAAATGTAAAACTCGTCAGATAAAAATAAGCATCCTTTTTATTATTATAATTTTTTTTTTAAAACTGTCCATTATAAGCGAAGTCCGTTATAATAGGGTCCGTTATAACGAGGTTCTACTGTATATTAATTTGATCGATGAGCCTTCTTTTTTGGTTGTAAAACAGTTGTCGTTTTTATTAACTTTAACCTAGATTTGAAAGTTGCCGATTTAAAATAGCTACAGAAAAACTACAATTTAAGCACGTGTAACTTTTAATTAAAAATATGTATTATTTATATGTAATATTGTTACCAGGCGTTTTGTCCGCTCCCCCTTTAGTGCAGTCGACTCGACCTTCCCTGCGTACCTCGGCCGAGTCGACCTGTCCTCAGCATCGTGTGCAGCGCTCTGCGCCTATAAAACCAGGCGCAGAACGCCTGAACATCAATTCGTCTTCGGGCAGCCGCCCAACCAGATCTCCGTTGAGAGGAGAGGATAGCAGTTCATCTCAGCGGCAGGAGCCGCAAAGGTCTCCCAGTAGAGAAGCAGAGGATAGCAGTTCGTATCAGCGGCAGGAGCCGCAAAGGTCTCCAGTTAGGAGCGGAGCGTTCGAGAGCAGATCTTGGGCTGGAGCCCAGGTAGAAGGTATCTACCCGTAAGAAGATAGAGTCCGGCCAGCCGATAGAGCGCAGCCGAAGAAGAGGTTCGTTGGGCAGCCGCCCAGAGTGAGGTTTGATAAAGCCAAGACAAGTGCATTCGCTAGTGCGAAGACGGTGGAGAAACGACGCCGAGACGGCAGCGCCCATTCCCGGTAAGGAACCCGAGAAGACCGCTAGTCGTTGCGTTAGGAAGGCACCGTGAGAGAGATCTGACGCCGAGATCTCAGTACCCGTCCCCGGAAGAACCCTGAGACGTCCGCCAATCGATAAGAAGGCATCGGAGAGGTTAACCGTAGCCGTGGTTGCAGCGCCCGTCCCCGGAAGAACCCTGAGACGATCGCTTGCCGGTAGAGGACTGCGAAGAAGACAGCCATACCATAGAATCCTTTCGATATTCGAATTACTTGTAAATAACCACCGTTCTTATATAATAAAGTCTCTTTGGTTTTTAAATTACCTTGGCTCCAGTCGCATCCGTTACCCTCCGCTACCGAGCCTTTACAAAAGCACGGTAGCAATATTTAAAATGTTGGATTCTAATTTTTCTATAGCAGCTTCCAACAGTGCAGCACAATCTTATTAAAAAAAATAATAGCAAAAACACATCTATAAATACACCGATTGGATGAACCTTAGGGTAAGTATTCTACAAATGCGCTCTTTTAAGAAACCCAGAATAATTAAAGAAAACTAATTTTATTCTTAAGTAAACGAAAAGCAAAATTCCTTTAATGTAAAAAATTTTTTTTAAACAAGTTTGTAAAAATATTTTTTTTTTATTTCATTGCATTCAAAGCCTGTTTTAATTTTCACGATCATCAATTAGAAAAAAAAAAGATTTTATTTCGATTTCAAAAAAAAAAAAAAAAAAAAAAAAAAATTGGTTCTTTTTTTTCATCACATTTATCGATTTACGTATCGTTGTCATTCAATACAAGAAGTAGATAGATTCGTTTTTATTTCTCCTAAGCCATGGGGCAACGATGGAGTCTTCCTGCTTCAAAAATAAATAAATAAATAAAAATTGGAAGTTTCAAACTTCTATAACATAAATATCCGTAGTTTCAGATACAGTAAAACCTCATTAAGTCGTCACCTGGATAAATCGTCACTCCGTTTAAGTCGTCGTTTTCTTTTGGTCCCGACAAAGTCTTATAGACAATAATGTAAAATAACTCTCTTTTACTCGTCACCAAATTTAATTCTACTCCGGATAACTCGTCACCCTCAAAACTGGCGAAAAGCATCTTTATTCTCAATTTTGCCTGCTATCTTTTCAGCCCCGCCCCTTCACTCTAAGAAAGCCTAGCCTTTAAGGGGAATTTTCACGTGGGAAATTCACTTCGGAAATTAAACACTTCTCGCCGCGACTCTTTGTCAAGCCGCTACTGAGTGTTTGTTTCTTGTCTTTCTTGGCCGCTACTGACTTGTGAGTGTGATTTCATTTCATAGCGAGTAAGCCCTCCTGTAAGGGCTATTTTTTCTCTTGCAATTTCGTGGTTTGATTACATTTGTAACATGTAAGGGAAGCGAAAACTTACCTCGTTATCTTTTTAAAGAAAAAAGAATTAATTGCACTTTTTGAAAAATCAAGTGTTTCGAAAACAGCTTTTGCCAAAGAACATCATATTCCCAGGACTACATTAAACGATGTTCTTTCATTGAAACAAGTAATTGAAGAAGCTGACTGCAAAGACAAAAGAAAGAGAATGAGGAAATAGAAGTTTGACGAGATCGAGGAGGTTTTAGTTCGATGGCTAAAATATGCCAGATCGCAAAATGTGCCGATTTCAGCCATGATTCTCAAAGAAAAAGCCATGGAAATTGCTAAGGAGTTGAACATGAAAGATTTCGGCGGCAGCAATGCTTGGCTGGAACGTTTCAAAGACAGACATTGCCTTTCTTTTAAAACGATTTGCGGAGAAGCAGCAACTGTTGATGGTGATGCCATAGAAGACTGGAAGAACAATGTTCTCAAGGACATTTTATCTAGGTTTGATGCATCAAATATTTTTAATCTGGATGAAACATGCTTATTTTACCGTCTTTTGCCTGATAAAACTCTATCATTTAAGGGTGAAAGTGCACTTCTGGAAAAGCAAGCAAACAACGCCTGACACTTCTGCTTGGAGTTAATATGAGTGGAAATGAGAAACTTAAACCACTTGTGATAGGCAAAAGCAAAAAGCCACGCTGCTTTAAAAACGTTAGATCCCTGCCAATTGAATATGAAGCAAATTCAAATGCATGGATGACTACAACGATTTGGGAAAGACATATTCGTAAACTGGATTCTCAGTTTTCGCGTCAGAAAAGAAATGTTACATTATTGTCGATAACTTTACCGCCCACAATTATTTATTTCCAGTAATCAGCATCTTCATCAATCAACACTGTTGGATTATTTTTAAGCAAGTAAAAGAAAATAAAATGTGGTAAGTATAAAGTGTTTTTTTTTTATTATTTTATTTTCCACTCATTCATTTGCATGTATTGATTTCTGAAAATCTTGTTTTTCTCACCGAATCCTACAGCAATTCATGAAAATATTGTAGTTCAGTGGTTTGTTTTTTTTTTTCCAAAAATGCCCACTCCGCTTAAGTCGTCACTCCGCTTCAGTCGTCAAAAATGTTTGGTCCCTTGAGTGACGACTTAACGAGGTTTTACTGTAGTTAGGTTTTTACCGTCCTTGTCTCTAATGAAGATATAAGCTCCTTTTTATTGAACGTCGGGATTAGAAAGGATAGAATTCAGTCCACCATTAACCCGATTTCTACTTGATATGGGGCAGGGTGAACCTCAAGCTTCGTACAAAGGGCAAATAAATCTCCACCAGTGATTGAAGTGAAACCACTTCCAAGAGACCAGTGTCAATGAATTAGACATTTAGAGATACAGTTGTTTTATTAAAATCATTTTGAATCTCCTTGAATTATAATTTTATTGATGTGATTTGTTTTTTAGGTAATGGAGCAATTGTTTGCTTACTAGTCTAGACTAGATTCATTTTTGAAAGCTATAGAATTTACAACACCTGCAGGAAATCTACTATCAACCATAACAGATTTTAATTATAAAAACCGAAAAAAAAAATTAAGTAAAAAGAAATTAAAAAGAAAATAAAAAGAAATCTTCACAATAAACCTTAGGGCAAAAGAATTAAATTTTATCTAATTGTTTTGCATTTTGTCCGGATTAGACATTAATCTTTCTTAATAAACTTATATTAACATTCGCGCCTATAAATCATTATACGGTGGATGTCGAATTTTCTACAGTAACTTCCTGCAGCAGAGAAGTACAATGTCATTCAAATAACAATAAATAAAAATGAGTCAATTAATTAACGACAAGTATCTAGTGATATTTATTAATGTCTATTAAAACTAATACTTTGTATTTTTTTTATCATTACAGAGAAATTATACATTCGAAATAAAATTACGATATTATTTATTTTTACGTTCATTTGAATTAAAATCAAAAACAAAAGAATAAAAATGTTATTTCTTTTATGAGAAGAAAGATTAATTAATAAAGTAAAACTACATTCACACTGGAAGCACAGAGAAAAGTTAGTTCTAACACTATTTTTTACCAATTAGTCTAAATAATTGATTAAATGCGAAATGGATAATGCTATTGTAAATTCAGTAGCGTAGCGTGGCGGGGGCGGTAGGTGTGGCCCGCCCCGTACGGCACTTTTTTTGGGCGGCAAAATTTCGCAATAAATTACAATAATATGTTATAATCCAAACTAAAAATTTGAGTCATTTCTTCTCATATTTTTATCACACCTACAATTCGGACAGATTAAAATGAATACGGAACTTTTTATTATTTAATCTGTGACGGAATCCCCTTTATTTAAGTGAGTGTAGTCATCTCGCTCGCTCGTTCTAGGCAATACCATCTGTACTAACCGAAATTGACGATCAGGACTTCAAGCTCGAACGAGTTCGACTACGGGTTTTCATAGATGCCACAGGCGGCGAATGAGGGGGCGGTGAATTTGGACTACGCCCTGGGCGGCTGAAACCCATGCTACGCCACGGAATAAATGACCTTACTTCAAAGCTTAATGAATTTACAATTGATAGAAAGTATGTATTTATTCCTTCGCGACGTTTTCAAGAAATATCGCTGTAAACTAGTAATAGCATCTCGTGTCAATATCGTATATTCGCTCTGCGAACGCTAAGTTAATGCAAAACATAATTTATTATGCCTAATAAATTATCATGTAATACATTGTAAATATGTATAACTAATTTATGAAATTTTAGCGGAGATAGTGAATGATATGAAAGTATTCTTATTCAATTGTTAATTCGAAATCTCCACATTCCTAAACAAACTTAACGATATTTGTCACACTGTTGAAATTCACCGCTTTCTTTCTCTTGTTCCTACGGGAAAGAAGAAAAGTGGACATTTTCAGTAGTTTTATTACATCCAACAAAGTAGCAATGAAATGTTGTTTTTGTCCATTATTGAAATTTTTCGGCAGTACGTGAAGGCAATCCTTCGTCATCACGTTCGAGATGATTCGTATAATGTTTCAAAAATTGCCACCACTGGCAGCACCAGTCAAGTGCTCGGTCCTTACAGAGCTCTTTCTCAAATGTAAAGGCGTTTAAAAAAGGGGTCTGCTTTTGTTTACATTTTGTTTGGTTACATTTATTTTAACTGATACTAATTTCTTGGAATTTAAAGTCGAGAAATTTCTCTCGGGATGTATTTTGTAGAGATAATGAGTGTGTAGAAGCTAGGAATGAGGCAAAGAATCAAATGCCTTCTTGTAGTCGATGTAAGCGATGTATAAGTTTCTATTCTTCGCGCGCGCCTGCCGCAGGATTACCGAGTCAATAATGAATTGCTCCTTAGAACCCTGGGAATTCCTGCGACAGCACTTCTGCTGTTCGGAAAGGATTTTATGTGTCTCAATGTGTGTGAGTAGATTTTGTCTACAAGGCAGGAGGTGAGGAGTTTGTAAAGTGTGGGGAGGCAAGTAATTAGACGGTAATTTCCTGCGTGCGCTGTTTCAGTGTTTGTGCTCTGTAGGTATGTCACACCCTGTGTGAGGAAAAGAGGCATACGTTCTGGGTGTTGGATTATGTGAGTGAGTGTAAGAGCTAGCTTCCCATGCAGGGACGTGAACCTCTTGATCCACCGTCTACACCAGGAGCCTTCCAGTTGTGTACATGTTTTAGTGCTTTCTAAAACATGTCTGCGAGAGTAATATCATGGAAGGGCATGAAGGGTAAGTGTTTTTCAGTGAGTTGTTGTTCCTCTTTGATTCATGGTGCTTTGTAATTGTGGGAATGGGGTTATCTTAATATAAAATTACTGTAAATTCTAACTACAAAAAAATTAACAAATAAATGAAACAGTAGCTCTAGATTGAAAGAGTTTCATTAGTTGAGGCTTTACGTTTTCTTCCTATTTCCAATACGAGTATTCAACTAAATAAAGAAATAAATAAACAATGAAAAATAAAATAAATGAACTAAAAAAGCCTTTCTCACAATTAACAGAAGATCTTAAATTACGAATCCACTGAAATACGTTTTCGTTCTAGTGATTGGTTAATTTATTTTGTAAATCTCAAAGATTTCCTTTTCGTTAAGTTCAAATAATGATAAGATAATGAGAAATAAACGATTTTTAGAATTTATTATGGTAGTTATCGTAGTAAAATATGGAATCCATATTTTTAAAATAAATAACTAAAATGTTTAGATTTATTTTACTGAAAATGAAGTTCATTAAATCCCTTATTAATTGTCGTGAATGTTCTTATGTGTTCGGATGCATCTTCTTAGAATACACATTTAATGACAAGAGAAAAAGTATCTATTTTACATTTAATTTCTATGAATTAATTATCATCTTTAAGGAAGGTCTTCAGCTCAATGAACAATGTACAAACAATATTTGTTTTTAAATAAAAATGTCTAAAGAGGAACGGTTTATTACTGAGAAATCAAAATTCTTATTACAAATTGAAAATAAAAATATATTTTTATCTGGAAGGAAAAATTATAGCTATCAAGTCAGGCTTGACCAGTGTTGAAAAAAAAGAAAGAGAGGAATTTATTTTCAATCAAACTCATTCGTTTAATATATAATTTATAATCAAGAATCCTGTGAAGCAAAAGATACTAATCAGAGAAATATGAAACTTCAGTGATAGATGAAAATTAAGAAATAATGAGAAGTACTTTTAATTCTGTGCCTTATATCAATCTCGGGGAACAGCGACATCTAGGCAGACTGAAATGAATGAAACATTTCACTCATGGAGCTTTTTCGTACATTCGGTGTATCTACTTCGTCATTAAATTTTATATATTTTTTTTTTCCTTCTCCTTCAGAGCTAAGCATGTTTTGGAACAATAACAGATGAGGGAACACACTTGAACTAAAAGATAACAAGTTAAAAAGCTAAAACATTAATAAAAGTGCAGTGACTAGTTTCGGCTTCCCTTTGAGCAGCCTTCATCTGACGAGGAAAGGAACAGAAGTGTCGTCTTATAAAGAAAGACTAATACGGAAGTAATCAATGAGAAATGGACAAAATCATTAGGAAGGAGAGACATAATGATGTAAAGGGAGGGGGGCAAATATTACTTATGGAAATTTAGCCAAATATTTTACTTACTCTTACAGAGTTAATGAAAAACAATATAATTTGTTTGTATTATTCATTAGTGGATATTTTTTTTCATTGAAGTTCTTTCATAATTTAACACGAACTTTCATACTGTAAGTTATTCTATAATTCTTTCTTGCAAATTATCCACAACCACTAAATGTGTTTCTTAGTATAAGATCTCTACAGAATTGTTAATTGTTCTTTAAAGTACAGGGTTATTCTAAATGATGGACTCAATTTCATTGTTGTGTATTTAATGAAGTATAAATTGGACATGAAAAATTGATATACTAATAGAAAGAGGAAGTTTCAAAGTTTTGTTTTCCCACCGCTTGGGCGGTCATAGTTGCGTAAACGGCCGCTAGAGTACTCGCATCAATAGTACTCAGTAAAGTCACTGTATGGTCTTTGCGTCCAAAGACAAGTATGGACATCTCTCCGTACGGCGCCATTTTCGAGCCACAGCACTGACGTGAGTCGCGCAAAGCGCTAACGACGTTTTCAGTTTATTTGTGTTTTTTTATTTTTTTGGAAGGAACTTTATAGTAATATTATTGTAAACTTTATCAACCAAGGATTATTTATTTTTAAAATCGTTGCTTTACTGCAGTTAACTCATTATAAACGAACTCTCTTACTTTTATATGATAACCTTCTTTAGAAATTAAAATGAGTAAAAAGGAAAAAAAAAATCATTAAATCTACAATGTCTATATATATAATATATTACATTTTTTCCTATTATACTAATAAGGTTTTTTTCCTTCCTTTCTTTGATAATGTTAATACAAATCCTTCGTAGAAATTTTCCACTAATGTGGATTCTATTAATTAATATGACTAAAGAAAATTTAGCTGTTATTAATCATAAATATACTAATGAACATGATTAAAATTTTCAAGCAAGAAATACTTATATATGCGTTTTAATATATATTGTTGTATTCATTTTATTAGTTTTTAAATAATAAAATTGTCATTTTTTGAATTAATTCTTTTGTTTAGGGGATTTTGATCATTAGTTCAACTGATTGTACATACATACATTTATAAAATTATTTTAGTTTATTTATTAAATTAGCTAACTATTGTTTGCTAGTTTTCAACTATACATTTTTAATGTTAGATGAGTATCGATCATAAACATTAATAAAACAAAAGCAACAATTGGATTCTTTTTTAATTAACTGAATTTATTTAATTTTCACTTAAATGAATAAAATACAGTTTAATAATTTCTAACATACGTTTATTTATTTTTAGTATTCTTGTAATGAATTTTTTTAATGAAGACAACTATATAGAAAACAACTAACAAGCTAATGAAAGAAATAATTCTTTATTGAACAAGACAATAAGAAATTTATATTAAGAGTAAATATATATATACTGTATATAAGAAGCATGTACAATAATAAATATTACTTAAATGACAATTTTTTTATTTCTATTTTTCATGCCCATACTTTTGCTCCCATAACAGTTCTTTTTCAACATTAATTTTCCTGATCAGAAAAAAAATCTAGGTTTAAAATACTGATCTGTTATTTTTTTGAGAATATCACGTCAAGATGGAAAATTATTCTCACACACCTTTTCCAAATTTTCACTTCTGAATTTGCCAAGCATTTTCAGTTTTTCACTTTCTCTAAATTCAGCTCGACAAATTGTAAAAATATTAGATGAAGGAAAAATTAAGAATTCATTTTCAGAAGATGATTTAAACATTTTATTCAAAGTGAACTTTTGTATTGCTTTTCAAATGTGTCTATCGTTTTCAATACAAAAAAAATAGCAATCAGACTAATTTTACAGTCTTTGCAGATCTATTTACCAGTATTTTGTCATTAGTTTACGAACAAATATTATTTCGTTTTAGTTTTCGTGTACGGTCAGCAGTATGTTATTGAATTGATCCTCTGTGAAATGCTTCTTTAATTAAAGAAAACAACAATTTCTTTTCTTGTTAAAACTAGCCGTAATAATTATAAGTAAATAAATTTATTGCAGAAGAAAATAAATACTTAAAAATCTTTCCTGCCAACAATGTGGAGCCAGCATTTCAAACGAATTTTATTTCGTTCACCCGCCGGAAAGCGACAAAAAAGCTCTGCTCTGTTGCTACAGCCGAATAAGAACAACCAGGCATTCTATTTTATCAAAAAAACAAAGATAAAAAGTCTAAGCAAAATGATGTAGTTGCTTCATAAAATCGGCGTCGCAGCCGAACCCGAGTGAAGCCATGGATCGAAAATGGTGGGCATGGGGTCACGTGGCGATCTTAGAGCCAATCACGTAGTCGCATTGTCGGCAAATGCCAAGATCAAATGCTTTCCATACGTGTCTTTGGACGCAAAGACCATACAGTGCCTGTAGTACTCAGCGATGAATTGGTCGCATGGGAAATCAAGACCTAACTCTACACTTCTGGCCACGGAGATTTCCTGATCTCATGCCATGTGACTTTTTCTTGTGGGGCTACGTTAAAGAGGCTGTTTGAGTCCCACCTCTACCAACAACTCTGGACGACCTGCGGAACCGTGTTACTGCTGCGGTGAACTCAGTAATACAAGACATGCTTATTCGCGTGTGGGACGAGTTTGGCTACCGCTTAGATCTTTGCTGTGCTGCAAAGGGAGGACATTGAACATTTATAACCTGTATTAACAAAACTTTGAAACTTCGTCTTTCTATTAGTATGTAATTTTTTCATGTCCAATTTATACTTCATTAAATACACAACAATAAAATTGAGTCCATCATTTAGAATAACCATGTTTTTACATTATGAAACATTGAAATTAAAAAAAAAGGAACGATAAAGGATAAAGAAAGTCAGAAGTTGATATTACACTTTTGTATCTGATTCGTTTTTAGATTTCTTACCATAATAATACAAATAAAACTCATTTCCTTAAGAGAAAAGTCTTCTCAGTTGGAATTAAAAATTCAAAGTAAAATCTGTTTAAATAGAACAGAGAGACACAAGTTGAGACCACTTCACAAGATTACCTCATTTAAATGTGAATGAAAATTTGGTCTCTGAGATCAAAAGTGATTATAGCGCGAAACGTTTTTCAGTTATTAGCATATGATAACATTTTTTCTTTGTGTTCTCAATATTTCTCTACATTTCTATCTGTAGATCATAAGTGGCTATTCGTAGCCAAAATTTGAATTGTAGTGAATTTCTTTTGATTTTAACAAAGCATATGTTTAATCGTCTTTTGATTTCAAAACCCAAATATCCATTACTACTTCCTTTTCTGAATCTTTAATTTCTGAATCAAATACATTATCCTCCGATAATTATTATTTACACTGCAAAAAAGCTTAGGTATAAAAATTCCAAGAAAACGTTGTGTTCTATTTTTAGTTCCTCCGTAGTATAATTAGAAGTTTTAAAGAATTCAGATCATAACTTTTTTTTACAAAACAATAGCCTTCTTGCAAAAGGGAAAAATAATATCCTCAGTGTCTATCAAAGAAAAATGAGTTCTCACTTGTTGAACTTGCTGTGAAGTAGCAAAGCAGAACCTGTATTTCACTGCTTTAAATTCTATTCAACATCTTAAAAACAAAATTACTTGATCTGACTTTGCTACTCAGAGATAAAGATAAGAATGATTTTCCTCAGAGTTCGAGTTGTTAGGGGTTCACCTACAGATTTTCTTTCTTTAATACATGTTCGACAATGATTATATTGACTTGGATCTTTTTGTTCTGAAGTTCATCTTTAAAATGACAGTTGATTATCAATATTCCTTAGAGAAAAATATAGAAACAAAAAGTGACAGTTTTTACAACGAATTTACAAGAATATACAAAATGAAATGTTGTTCAAAATTCTAGAATGACTTCTAAAAGAAAATCGATTTGAATAGTGAGGTTATTCGCTCTAGAAGAATACTTGAAATGCATTAATTGACACATCAAGATTTAAATAAGACCAAATCTGTAAGCAGGTTTTTATTTGTATCATAATTAAAAACATAGATTAACGGATTTCATTTCCTATTGAGTTATTGATATATTTTACAAATTTATTGATTTCCTCATTGTTTAATTTTACTTTCCTTAAAATATTGTTCCCTCCTTAATTTTTTTCTTCGTTTTGTGAATTACAAACGTCTTCGTATATTTTTAAGTATTTTTTTTAGTCGGAAAGAGCACAAATTTTTCATTTTCCGCAAAAAAATAATGAAATCCTCATTACATGATAAGGTTATCTCAACACCAAGTAATTTAACATTTTAGACAAGTGCAAAAAATGCGAAACACACACATACAAAAGACACCCATATAGTCACAAACTTATTAGATCTATTTTTAAACTAATTCTCAAATTCTAAATTCACAGTTTTTGAAAATTGCTGAGATATCTATGGTTTCCAACCCATCTTTTGACATATAAAGTGTTTTTGAGCTGCTTTATGAATTTGAAAAAAGAAAATCCAAAATTACAGCCTGAAAATTCCATTCCAAGTCGATCGAAGTTTCCTTTATCAAATGTAATATAATGCGATATGAAAATGGAACAAATAAATACTTTGATGAACAATGAAATAATGAATAAATAAAATAAAATAGGCTTATCTCGGAAGAAAAACGAAAAAATATGAAATGCGATGAAGAAGGAAATACAGTAAATCGAAACTGAATCTCATTCAGGAGTTTAATACACTTTGGTCTCCCTAGATGTCGCTCCACGCAGAGTGAAATTGAAAGTACTTCTCATTATTTAAATAACTTTAATTTTTATCAGAGGTTTTCAAATTTCTTTGATCAACAGGTTATTTTTTAGATTGCTTGATTATTTAAGGATGGAGAAATTAGGAAAATATATCAGAAAAAAAACAAACAAACAAACTAAACCTTTTTTAGAAAATATCAAAAGAAAATAGACAAAATGGAGATCAAATTAAATAATGATAATATCAATATTAAGAGACTACGAATGATAAATTTTTTTAAGAAATTAATATTACCTGGGGAGAATGCTAAGGAAGGCTCTGGTGAATAGGTGCATAAAATTTAAATTATTTTACGAATATTACTGTAAGACTCTTAAATATTTGATTAATGTTCAATGGAATTTGTTAGTGTTTTTAATAATTTCAAAAAAAAAAAAAAAAAGAAAAGAAAAGAAATTTTATTAACTACCAATCTATATTACTAAAATCTTTTATTTCTCTGTCTGTCTGTCCGGCGCAATTTTCTGTGAGACTGAAAAATAGAAATAATTTTTACAATGAAACGTTCGCAACAGGAATCGCACCTGCAACCTTCTGATCCGAAATCAGACGTCTTATCCATTAAGCCATAGGGACTACAACTCTATTGATATTGTTTTTTTGACTTATATCTCCTTTCCTTTCCCCCATCAATAAGGAATGTATTCAATCTTTTTTTTGAATCTCAAGATTGTTAATTTATTTCACATCAGTCAGTTTATTTGTAATTCGAAACTGACAATTAGAACGATAATTGCCGAAACGTTGCAATATTTTAAATATTCTTACTTAACCAAATTCTATGTGATATTGAAAAATATGTGGGTGTACACGCCAGATGTTGGAATAAAGAAAACAGAGTCAAGAAAGAAAGAAGCACTATTTCTATTAGGTAGAATACCGCAGGACCGCACCCGCCATGGAAAGGCCGTCACAGACCCTACCTAACCACGAACGGTAAAGTTCGCGATCCACCCGCTGCATTATACCCCATGCTCGAAAAGTCTGACTGCCCCGGAACACAAAAACAAAACACACCAAAACCCTAAATATTTAATGCCCTTTTGGCGTAAAGCTTAAATTCATTGTAAAATTTTAAAATCCCGCCATCCTCATAGGGAGCAGAGACGCCATTGCAAATTAAAAAGCGCTCAAAATTTACCCTAAGACTAAGACTTGCAGGATGCAAACACCGCACAAAACATGGTCCGCATCCTCATCCTCATCCTCAGAAAGCGAGCAAAATCTGCAATTGGTCTCTTCTGCTCTCTTAAATGGGACTAGATAGGCATTAAAATCTCCATGGCCGGTTAAAATCTGATTTAAAAAAATCCCCATAAATATAATTATCTTTGACATATTTTATGAAGGAGTGCCGACCACTCTTTGTGGAAGTCTCACAAACCTCCTGCCACTTGGTGGAGACCCCGGATTTCATGATCAGTTTGGAATGACTCAGAGGAAGGGGCCTTTGAACAAAGACATTAGCCAAAAACGTGGCCAACTTTGCCTCCCGGTCCGCTTCCTCGTTGCCTGGGTCATCTACATGCGCTTTCACCCAGAACAAGTCGCAAAAATACCTTGCTTATTCAATTCCCCAAGGCCGATGTACGCATCCCTTGAATCCCAATTCTCGTAAGAAAATAATGAGCAATGGAGTGCAGAGAAGAGCTGGAGTCCAAAACCAATGCCACATTGGCGTCCTGCCCCCTCCAAAACTCTGTCACCCAGGAAACACCAGTCCTAAGGGCGCATAGTTCCGCCTGGAAAACGGAGCAGGAGTCGATAACCTCAATGATGTTCCATGAGTTATCATAAATGATCAAAGCAAAACCCACCTTCCCGTTCGTCTTGGATCCGTCTGTAAAGATATATGTATTATACGATCCATGTTCGGAGCCCCAGCTCTTGACCTCTAGTGATATAGGTCGCCGGAATGAATCCAGCCATCACGGTCGACCATGCGACTATAATCCTGGGTAGTAACGCGTTTATAATGTAAGGCCAGGTGATAAGCTTGAATCCAAAGGGGAGGGACCCCACTGAGGATTTGGAGAGCATCATTCTGTAAGTTCGGGTGATGGCAAGTAAAAAGGGTCTACTAATGGTTTAGAGAGTTTTAACCATTCTACTATTGAGAGCATCCTCTCCCCAGATCTCCGCCCCTACAAAATTTTAGGCTTGATGATAGTCTTGAATCACCTTAGTTGAGATTCCCCCGTGTTTTGGGGCAAGAGCAATAAACCTGCTTGCACTATTCGTAACCCTTCCACGCACCCGAGAAATGTGATCCAACCACGTTAAAAGAGAAACCAAGATACTCAAGATTGTCAGAGAAGGAGACGGGTGCCCCCTCCATCTCGATCTCTGGTCGACGCAGGACTTTCCGAATGGGAACTAACAGTGCCTCAGTTTTGGATGGATTAATAGTAAGCTTATTCCTACTTGCCCATGCACTGATGTACAGGGAATCCCAAAGTTCCTTAATCTGACTATCCGATGGGGCATTGATCACGATGGCTGCGTCATCTACATAGGCCTGGGCTAAAACAGCATCTATTCAACATCTTAAAAACCAAATTACTTGATCTGGCTTTGCTACTCATAGATAAAGTTAAGAATGATTTTCCTCAGAGTTCGAGTTATTAAGGGTTCACCTACAGATTTTCTTTTTTTAATATATGTTCGACAATGATTACATGACTTTGAACTTTTTGTTCTGAAGTTCATCATTAAAATGATAGATGATTATCAATATTCCTTAGAGAAAAATATAGAAACAAAAAGTGTCAAAATGGGTGACAGTTTTTACAACGAATTTACAACAATATATAAAATGAATGTTGTTCAAAATTCTTCACTTTATTAATGTTATATATAAAAAGAAATAAATCTAGAATGATTTCTAAAAGAAAATCGATTTGACTAGTGAAGTTATTCGCTCTAATTTAAGAATATTTGAAATGAATTACTTGACCCATCAAGATTTAAATGAGACCAAATCTGTCAGCAGATTTTTATTTGTAGCATAATTAAAATCGGAGATTAACAGATTTCATTTCCTATTGAGTTATTGATATATTTTATAAATTTATTGATTTCCTCGTTGTTTAATTTTACTTTCCTTAAAATACTATCCCCCTCCCTAATTACAAACGTCTTCATATATTTTTAAGTATTTTTTTTAGTCGGAAAGAGCACAAATTTTTCATTTTCAATTGTTGTTGTTGTCGTACCCCCGGATCCATTTTCGGATCACAGGTCATAGAACACTCTATGATGGGGAAAATATTGCTTTACTGTCGATCAGATTATTATCCGGGAGGCCCCCGAAGGTGACAGTCAGACTTCTGCCTCCTAGGAATAGAAACAAGCACGGAAGAAGGAAGAAACATCCAAGCCCCACGCCTGGATTCGAACCCAGGAACTGGCGCACTGGTTGACACGCCTTGGCCGCCGCCGAGACCGCTCGACCATGCCAGCTCGGCTTCATTTTCAATTGCAAACAATGAATGAAATTCATTGCATGATAAGGTTATCTCAACACCAAGTAATTTATAACCTGGTCAAGTAATTTAATATTTTAGATAAGTCGAAAAGAATGCGAAACACAAACTTATTTGATCTATTTATTTAACTAATTCTGAAAAGACTTAGACCACAATGCATAATAGACAAAACTTCACCAAAACTTGAAAAATTGAAAATTTTTTGAAAATTGTTGAGATATCTATGGTTTCCAACCCATCTTTTGACATATAAAGTGTTTTTGAGCTGCTTTATTAATTTGAAAAAAGAAAATCCAAAATTACAGCCTGAAAATTCCATTCCAGGTTGATCGAAGTTTCCTGTATCAAATGTAATATAATTCGATATGAAAATGGAACGAATAAATACTTTGATGAACAATGAAATAATGAATAAATAAAATAAAATAGGGTTAGCTCGGAAGAAAAAGGAAAAAATATGAAATGCGATGAAGAAGGAAATACAGTAAATCGAAACTGAATCCCCATTCAGGAGTTTAATTCACTTTGGTCTCCCTAGATGTCGCTCCACGCAGAGAGTGAAATTGAAAGTACTTCTCATTATTTAAATAATTTTACTTTATATCAGAGATTTTCAAATTTCTTTGATCAACAGGAATTTTTTTTTAGATTGCTTGATTATTTAAGGATGGACAAATTAGGAAAATTTATTAGGAAAAAAAAAACAAACATACTAAACCCTTTTTAGAAAATATCAAGAGAAAATCGACAAAATGGAGATCAAATTAAATAATGATAATATCAATATTAAGAGACTATGAATGATAAAATTTCTAAGAAATTAATATTACCTGGGAAGAATGCTAAGGAAGGCTCTAGTGAATAGGTGCACAAATTTTAAATTGTATTACGAATATTACTCTGGCCAAGTGCACCAAACTTCAATTAACTTTGACGGCTGCATTGTGGACGGTGCTAAAATTAGTTTGGGTGCTGCTCCAGAAAAATTTTAGCCTTTGTTTTAAAATTGTGTGAAATGAAACAAACATGTATAAATTTAAAAACTGGAATTTCACTTAATATTATAGAAAATCTCCATAACTACATGTTAACTTTCAAAAATCCTAAAAAAACTCCTTCTCTAATATACAGAATAGATAACAATGATATGGCTTACAAAGGTATAATATATGCAGGAAGCCAAGTGTAATACATCCAAAATGTTACAATATTATTAAAATACAATAATGGGAAAAGACTACCTCATTAAAACTACCTCATTATTATTCTTTACCTAACCATAATAAAGAAGTTATTATATTGTAACATTTTGAATGTATTACATATTGTTGTGTATTCTGTGTAAACCAAAATTCCATAATAATGATGTAATACCTAACCATAATAATGAGGTAGTCTTTTCCCATTATTGTATTTTAATAATATTGTAACATTTTGGATGTATTACACTTGGCTTCCTGCATATATTATACCTTTGTAAGCCATATCATTGTTATGTATTCTGTATATTAGAGAAGGAGTTTTTTTAAACGTCCGAAGAAGCAAATTTGAATAAAATTTGTGAAATATCACGAGTAAAGGATTTTTGAAAGTTAACATGTAGTTATGGAGATTTTCTATAATATTAAGTGAAATTCCAGTTTTTAAATAAATATGTTGTGATTGGATTTTATTTGTATTTCCATATGTAAAATTCCCTCCCCCATGGCTAATTTGTGGTCGAACCTCGTTTGCTTAACATTATAAAACCTAGTTCATGACTATTGTCTTAATTGAAGGGC
This sequence comes from Thereuonema tuberculata, assembly GCA_023159025.1. Lineage (NCBI taxonomy): Eukaryota > Metazoa > Arthropoda > Chilopoda > Scutigeromorpha > Scutigeridae > Thereuonema > Thereuonema tuberculata. Next base: position 57,690 of record JAFIDM010076275.1, on the reverse strand, counting down.
CCCAAGGACAAAGGTGTTAAGCGACAATTTCATAAAATTTCTGTTAAAAGCGTTAACAAAGCTTTTCGACCAATAAATGTGGTTCAACAAAATCATGGTTTTTTCAGGATAATTTTCAATTATTAGTGATAATTAAGCTGTATATTGTTCACAATAAATTATTATTTCCAGGTAGCAGCCAAACTTTAACTTTTAATATCTCGAAACTGCCAAGATGTTACTTAACACCTTTGTCCTTGGGGCCCTTCAATTGATGTGGAGTTTAGATATAAAATTAAAGGATCTCAAAACCCTAGTAGTGGATTATGGGAGGCAAATATTTATTGGACAAGAATAGGCAATTACGCAGTGAATCTAGTTCCACACAACATAATGAAACAGCGAATCAAGAAAAGCCCCCTATTAAGGCAATTACAATAGAAATACAATAGACTGTGCATTGCCATCTTGGTTGACGGGATGAACCAGCAAATCCGAATGACAGTTAGTTGATCAACCCATCAACCGGTTAATGTCAACCAGGAATATCTAAACACACTCAATGAGAAAATAACTTGTACATGTTCAAAACTGCACGGTATAATAATCATTCAAAAACAGTATTCAACTGTTACAAATACAGGATGTGTATTTTTTTTAAAAAGCTAAAAAAA
>JAFIDM010076275.1:27878-42037 GCA_023159025.1 Thereuonema tuberculata | reverse complement strand
CCGAATCTCCTCAAACAAAATTTACAACTTTTTTATTCAGTTACTTTTTCTACTTGATGAATATTTGTGTTCCGATAACCGGTTTTATTTATTTATTTACTCAGTTTCCAAATAAGCACAAATGAGCTTGTAATTAAATATATAGGAAAAAAATAATTAATTCTGTAAAATGCAAATAAAATGCAAAGATGTGCGTTTAAGAACGTTTTAAGAATTTTAGTACAAGTACATTTAAAATTGAATCCATTCTTATGTTGTTTGATAAAAAAAAAATGATATTTTAATAGTTTTATTTAATTAAGGAACCGTATTAATTTTACGAGGGTCGATTCATAAGTCATGGCAACTATTTTTTATCTGTCCAACATGCGGTAACACTGCAATTCTAGAATGTACGTTTGAAAGCCTGTTTGATGTTCTTCTGATTGACACCACTGATGGGTCAGCGGAGAAACGTCATAGGGGCAAGTGGAAAATACGTAATTGGGAATCATCGTTTAATAGGCAATGCAATGTAGCCAAGGAAGAAAAAGAACACAGGAATGCTCAATACACATTGCTAACAACCCTCAAAGTAATCTCCAAGATTGTCCACCGTACGTTGACAGGGTTTGGGAAGGCGAAGAATATCATTGGCTGCGTCTGGATCATTGAAGTGTAGGATCTTTCGCCGAAACGTCATCAAAATTTCATCTTTGTTCGCGAGCTTTCACGCAGCTGCAGCTTGAGTTTTGGAATCAAATCAAAGTCGCATGGACTCAGGTCTGGCGAATACCGAGGATGTTCCAATACTTCACACCCCAACGACGTTACAAAGCGTCTGCAGGAGCTGCCATGTGATATGTGGTGTTATTGTGAAGAATGACGGCGTTGGACAGCAGTTCCCAAAAGCTTGCAACGGATGGAAAAGTTGGCATGACTTATGAATCGACCCCCGTATAAAATATGAAACAAATTTATTTAATCAGCTACTAAAGAAGTCATTTTCTTAAATCATAAACTACATTTTAATAACCAAAATTAAAACCATTTCGAAGAAAGATGTACCTTCAAATAATACCTTTACATGATTTACAAAAACAAATAATTTTGAATTATGTATAAAACACGAAACTTTTTACAAACTATATTATGACGCATATAATATTATTACATTTTATGAGATCTTTTATTGATGAAAGTAATCTGTAATTAATAATTTCTCATCAAAAAGAATCTATTGTGATTACAAAAAGGATTTTTTTTTTTTTTACTAGTTAAAATTTTACTCCTTTTGCAAGTTCTCAGTCTAAATTTTAAATAGCAGAAATGAAGCCGACGCACTTGTAGACAAATATATAAACTATTTTAATGTTATATTAATATTACACGACAGATACACATTGGGAGTATCCTTCTTCAAGTGAGGGGTTACAAAATTTTTTACATGGATATATATAGAGAATCCAACTCCCATAATACTTTGTGGAAAATTCCAAACGTCTTGGTTCCTCCTTTGACGTCATTGTTCAGCCTGCCCTCAACGGAAAAATCTGGAAACTACTTGTAAATATGAGAAGAAATACTTGTTTGTTTATAATAATAAAAAGTCATAAATTAATATTAAAAAGTCATATTAAAAACAGTATCTAAATTGTGCTGAAAGGACTGAAGCAGAAAGTATGATATACATTTGAATGATATTTTAAAAAATAATTAAACAAATTCTAAATAATTCTGAAATTGAAAATAAAAAAAAATATATATATATATATATTAGTGCTACTGAATTGATATTATAAATTATTAAATATTTCGACTAATTTTTACTTAACTATTAAACCTAAAAAACCCTGGACATCTCAATTTCTTTCTACCGGCAAAACTAACTATTCAGTGTTAAAGCTAACGACGCTAATTCGAAAATAACAATCCCAAAATCCTATGCGCGAGTTTCGAAGGTTCAATAATAAATGAAAATTCTCTTTTAAGAAGTTGACATCTGCACATTCTGATGCATAGACCTAATTTATTTCGGTAAAAATATTGTTTATTTACGAAAGATAATCTCCTCACTGTGATACTTAATTCATAAAAGCCTTCGATTTTGTCGAAGCGATAGAGAAAATGGCGCTGGTGGTCAACGGTCACCTATTGTTTCAACATCACTGACACCTACCGGCAAAAATGTTAACTACACTATTTTTTTGGAATAAGTAATGGCGCTTACGGAAAATTATTACTGTAGATTTATGAGGAAAATGTTTTTAAAAATATCCATTTAAGTGGACAAGGGGAGATAAAGGCTTAATATTGCATTATCATGCAGTTCTGAGCTATGTTTAAAGTTTCAAGTCTCTAGCTCATCGGGAAGTTAGTTTAAAATAAATTACAAAATTTGAACCGAACAAACAAACAAACAAACAGACAAGAAAGCGAGTTAATAAAAACGTGTTAATAATAATAATAATAGTAATAATAATAAAATAATAATAATAATAATAATAAACCCATACACCTGACTAAGTGATACAAAAATTAATTTATACCTAAAAATACAATAACCACGACGTTTCGCCGTCGAGAAACGGCCTCCTCAAGTGATATGAACATATAAAACGAAAGACAATTTATACAAAAAAATTCAAATAGTTGAAAGTGATGTGCGCATGCGGCCACGTCACCGGAGCGCTGCAGTGAATTTCATTGCTGGATAACGAATGGTGCCCTCTATCAACCAATGTCCATCAATGGTTATCGTCTTACACAAAAATATAAAATATAAGAAAACTAATAATACAAAGTTTAAAACATGTCAGTATAGAACATATAATCAATTAAAATTAATTATCAGCGCTAAAATATTTCAGAATTTACAAACTGGAAAAAGGGGGGGGGGAAATTAATTTTACTCTCCATTAATTTTACTATTTTAAAATAATGATAAAGTATATAAAATTAGAATTTCTTGTGATGCGTTAACACTTACAATGGTTGTTATATTAAAAACTTTTGATAACCAAGAATATGAAAAGAGAAAAAAAGGAAAACCGAAGACCAAAAAGAGATGAATTTATTACTTTTTTTTTCCCTTTCTCCCTTCCAACTCCGTATTCCTTTACTTCATTACTATATGTATAATGTCTTGGCTCTCCTGCCTATTCCTTATTCTCTCTCCCATTATTCTACTTTTCTAATATTGTTATGATAACTGATAAAATGGTGGGGCCCTCGCCTTGGAGGGGCCCCACCAGCCCGCCCTGGGGGGCCCCATAGCCAGCTTATTTCCTTTTTTTTTTTGGTTGGAAAAGCAAGATTTCCTTTTTTTTTTGGTTGGAAAAGCCTAGGAGGCCCCACCAGTCAGCTTAGGGGCCCCATCAACCCAAGTATTTCCTTTTTTTGTTGGTTGTTGAATTGGAGATTCCGTTTTTTTTTTGGGTTGTGGAATAATGGAACTCCCGCCCCGGGCCCCCAAAGGCGTTGCTACGCCACTGCTTGTGGATGATATGAGACAGACATAGAAGACCTTTTTGACGACACATTGTTACTAATGATATTATTGTTGTAGTGATGCATTATTGACTTTTTTTATATGCCTATCTGTAAAAGCCTTAGAATAGTGATTATTGATGAGCAATTGCCGAATAGTGTTTATCTCCTTATTGAACAAATCATACGAACTAGATAAAACAAAATTTCTGTGCACTAACATGTAGTCCAACGAATAGAGGTGTTTTACCTCACAAAAGGTCCGGTAGTTCTAATTTTTTGATATGTTGTCTAGGATAGTTAGTAAGTGTTTAAAATGCAAAATGCACAATTCCTTCCCCGCCGCGCCCGCCGCCATCTTAAAAAAACCAAAAATAATTGATACTTTTTTTAGATTTTCGCTTATAACGTCTGCTTGGTGCATTGTAGCTACAAAAGAGTTCTACGCAATGTTGTAGCGAATAGAATTTCCTACAATATTGTTTTTAAATTTTGTTTCTAGGACTGATAGTTACGGAGATATGCACTTTTTGAAAAAAAAGAAAAAACCGCAATTTCCAGAAATTTGTAAAACTTCTAACTTTAGGACGCTGTAATTCAGGTATGGCCTATTCAAGAGAAACAAGTATAAGAATAAAATGTGTAAGGAATTTAATTACCTACAAAACGCATGTATAGTTTTATGAATCAACCCTATGGAGTGTGGGGTAAAAAAAAAATCAAGAACAACGGACTTTTGCGGTTTTTGCTATTGTGACGCACTTAGTCCAGCAAATAAGAGACCAAAGAGAGGGGTACCTTACAAAAGGTCCGGTAGTTCTAATTTTTTGATATGTTGTCTAGGATGGTTAGTAAGTGTTTAAAATGCAAAATGCACAATTCCTCCGCCGCCATCTTAAAAACCGAAAAAAAATTGGTTTTTTCTTTAGATTTTGGCTTATAACTTCGTTTTGGTGTATTGGAGCTACAAAAAGTTCCACGCAATGTTCTAGAGAATACAATTTCCTACAATGTAGTTTTTAAATTTTGTTTCTAGGACTGATAGTTACGGAGATATGTTTGTTTTGAAGAAATAAACAAAAACGCACTTTCTGGAAACTTGTCAAACTTCTAACTTTAGGACGCTGTAATTCAGTTATGGCCTATGTAGGAAATTTAATTACCTACAAAACGCAATTAAATTTTTTGACCCTACGGAGGGTGAGGTAAAAAAAAAATCAAAAACAACTGAATATTGTGGTTTTTGTCATTGTGACACACAGAGTATCTAAAAAAAATTCACCAATTACCTTCCAGTGTTGGCTTGAAATTGGAGTGTATACCACCCCTACTTGAGTTTCTTACATGTTACAGCGCAATGCTCATGAGTCAGGTACTGTTTCACTGGAATACCTACTGGTGAGAGCGGATGTTCAATTTAAAATATCCCATCAACACAGGAGATACATTTTTTAAAGATGCATGTATGTAAACAAAGTAAGAACAGAAGGCATTAATAATTGTATCAAAATCGATATTAATTGAAGTAAAACTGAAAAGAAAACAAATTTACATCCGCTTCGCTCGTTTCATAGGGGGTGAGTTAATGAAGTCGGGGTCTTCATTTTCCTCAAATGGCGAAGTTACTCGATCGTCGTCGTCTTCGCCGTCGACGAGGACCTCATTCCTGTTGTCACATTCTTGGCCAGCACAGAATTTGCATAGGGCGGAACAATTGAGGCTCGCCTTTCTGCAGCCACATGCCCCCATACAGCCAGTTGTGCATCTGCATGAGATGGTCTTAAGCTGGTTTGGAGGAGCAGCGTCGCTACTCATCCTAATGGGTTCCAGTCCTCGAGCTCCTCTGCACCAGCCCCACTCGATCGGGTCTTTGACAATCCCCATCCACTCCATGACCGGCTGGTATGAACTCAGGAAGTGGAAATGTGCTGCGTCAGTGGTCGAAGGTAGTTTAGCCAGATTGAGCTTGATGGTACAGGTCATGAATTTGCTGTAGCGAAGTGACTCAATGACTGTTCGTTACTGCCACCATACAGGGATACCAAGATTTTCTTCCCTCCTGCTGAAATTTCGTGGGGAGTGGCAGCAAGGTCCCCGAACCTCTCCGCCTGCCCCAGCAATGATGGGTCTTTCCTAAAAAGTTGGCAGAATTTATTCTTTCCAAACCCAAAAGTGGTTGAAGTGGTGTCGCAGCCTGATATTGCGTTCAGGAGCAAGATACAGCCTGTGGAGTTGAACTTCTAGGAGAAGGCGGAGTAGATTGCGTCTGGCTGTTTCCCTCTCGCTGTTTTTTTTTAGGTAGACATGCTGACCGCAGGTGTTGTGCCAGTCAGCAGGACGAGTAGGTCAATGTCTTCACCGACAATGACGACGGCGTCGTACGTGGAGGAGAGGCATTTAGCTGTGGTAACTATCAACCTGTCAGCATCTTCAGTTTCATGTCAGAAACTCAAGTAGGGTTGGTATACACTCCAACTTCAAGCCAACACTGGAAGGTAATTGGTGAATTTTTTTTTAGATACTCTGTGTGTCACAAAAACAAAAACCACGATATTCCGTTGTTTTTGATTTTTTTTTTTACCCCACCCTCCATAGGGTCAAAAAATTTACATGCGTTTTGTAGGTAATTAAATTCCCTTACACATTTTATTCTGAAATTGTTTCCCTAGAATAGGCCATAACTGAATTACAGCGTCCTAAAGTTAGAAGTTTGACAAGTTTCCAGAAAGTGCGTTTTTGTTTATTTCTTCAAAACAAACATATCTCCGTAACTATCAGTCCTAGAAACAAAATTTAAAACTACATTGTAGGAAATTGTATTCTCTACAACATTGCATAGAACTCTTTTGTAGCTACAATGCACCAAAACGAAGTTATAAGCCAAAATCTAAAGAAAATACCAATTTTTTTTCGGATTTTAAGATGGCGGCGGGCGCGGCGGGGGAGGAATTGTGCATTTTGCATTTTAAACACTTACTAACTATCCTAGACAACATATCACCGGACCTACCGGTGAACTACCGGACCTTTTGTAATATACCCCCCTCTTTGGTCTCTATTTGATGGACTAGTGCGTCACAATAGCAAAAACCAGCAATATTCCGTTCTTCTTGATTTTTGATTTTACACAACACTCGTAAGGTTGGTTCATAAAAATATACATGCGTTTTGTAGGGAATTAAATTCTCTACAAATTTTAATCTGATACTTGTTTCCCTAAAATAGGCCATAACTGAATTACAGCGTCCTGAAGTTCGAAGTTTAACAAATTTCCGAAAAATGCGTGTTTTTTTTGTTTTTCAAAAAGAGCATATCTCCGTAACTGTCAGTCCTAGAAACAAAATTTAAATACTAAATTGTAGGAAATTGTATTCTCTACAACATTGAGTAGAACTCTTGTGTCGCTAAAATGCACCAAACAGAAGATATAAGCAAAACTCTAAACAAAGTGCCGATTTTTTTTGTTTTTTTTAAGATGGCGGCGGGCGCGGAGTGGGAGGAATTGTGCATTTTGCAGTTTAAACACTTACTAACCATCCTAGACAACATATCAAAAAATTAGAACTACCGGACCTTTTGTAAGATAACCTCTCTTTTTTGGTCTCTATTCGTTGGACTAATGGATATAATGTTAATTTTGAATGATAATGGCACAAATGAGTTATAATTTAACGTGATCCCGGCCCATGTGGGTTTCCTGTACACGGATGTATCGACACACCCATTAGATCTCGTTATTAACATATCAAGGTAAGGTAACTCTTCGTGTTCTTTCTCCACTTCAAATTGGATATTAACCGAAATTTGATTAAAGATATCCTTAATCCCCTCGATAATCCTTGCATCTGCGTAACATAACAGGTCGTCAACATATCTAGTATATTAACAATATCCGTACCTATCCCACTTCTAATAATGAAAAAGCAGCATCTTCGATATAGGACATGGTCCACTCCGCGATCAAAGCGGATGTTGCTAAACCCATGAACAACCCATGTCTGTTATTTATTTTATTGATGGACATTGGTTGATAGAGGGCACCATTCGTTATCCAGCAATGAAATTCACTGCAGCGCTCCTGTGACGTGGCCGCATGCGCACATCACTTTCAACTATTTGAATTTTTTGTATAAATTGCCTTTCGTTTATGTTCATATCACTTGAGGAGGCCGTTTCTCGATGGCGAAACATCGTGGTTATTGTATTGTTAGGTCTAAATTAATTTTTGTATCACTTAGGTTTTACTTTTGAAGTTAATACTATGCAGTACACGTAAAGTTCTGTATTAAAGAAAATAGGTTACTTTAAATTTACCAAAAATGTAACTATCTTAGTGAGGAAAAAGGAAATAAATAATAATAATAATAATAATAATAATAATGGACATGGACACAACCACACATCCCTAATCATTCTTGCACACGTCTTTACACTTGGCAATATGTGCTTTGATCCTTGACCCTGCATATTGTTTTTGCTGGGGAAACCCAAGGTTTGAAACATACAATCATAATAATAATAATAATAACAATAATAATAATAATAATAATAATAACATGAACCAAAATATCCTTTATTTATTTTTTGTTGTATTTATTACACAGTATTTGTGGATATATAAACATTGGTCGTTAAATGAAATTTCTTTTCTTTTTTCTTTGTTTTTGAAATTATTAAAAACATTAGTAAAGTCAGTTGAACATTAATCAAATATTTAAGAATCTTCGAGTAATTTTTCATAATACAATTTAAATTTTGTGCACCTATTCACTAGAGCTTTCCTTAGCATTCTCCCCAGGTAATATTACTTATATAAATAATGAGAAGTACTTTCAATTTCACTCTGCGTGGAGCGACATCTAGGGAGACCAAAGTGAATTAAGCCCATGAATCACATTCACTTTCGATTTACTGTGTCCTTCTTTGTCGCATTTCATATTACAATTTTTTCTTTTCTTTTCAGAGCTGTGCGCATTTTATTTTATTTATTTATTATTTTATTATCCATCAAAGTATTTATTCGTTCCATTTTATGTTAAATTATATTTCATTTCATACAGGAAACTTACTTATACCTGGAGTGGAATTTTCTGGTTCTAAATTTGAATTTTCTTTTTTTAAATACATAAAGCAACTGAAATCCGATGAGTATTTCCACAAAAACACTGTATGTCCTAAAAGATGGACAACACAGAAATCAACAATTTTCAAAACGTTGAAGTTTAGTCCATTTTTTTTTTTTATGTGATCTTAAGTCTTTTCAGAATTAGTTTATAAATAGGTCAATTCAGTTTGTGAATGTATGTGTCTGTATGTATGTGTGTGTTTCGCATTCTTTTGTACTGTTCTGAAATGTTAAATTACTTGACCAGATTATAAATAACTTGGAGTTGAGATAACGTAGACATGTAATGAGGATTTCATTGATTTTTTGCGGAAAATGAAGAATTTGTGCTCATTCCGTTTAAAAAAATACTTAAAAATAAACGAAGAAAAAGATTAGGGAGGGAACAATATTTTAAGGAAAGTAAAATTAAACAACGAGGAAATCAATAAATTTATAAAATATATCAATAACTCAATAGGAAATGGAATCCGTTAATCTCTGCTTTTAATTAACATAGAAATAAAAACCTGCTGACAGATTTGGTCTCATTTAAATTTTGATGGGTCAATTAATGCATTTCAAATATTCTTTTATTAGAGCGAATAACCTCACTAGTCAAATCGATTTTCTTTTAGAAGTCATTCTAAATTTATTTCTTTTTATACATAACATTAATAAAGTGAAGAACTTCGAACAACATTTCATTTGAAGTATTGTTGTAAATTCATTCTAAAAACTTTGTCACCCATTTTCTCTAAAGGAATATTAATAATCAGCTGTCATTTTAAAGATGAACTTCAGAACAAAAACATCCTAGTCTATGTAATAAACTATGTAATAAATAATGACCAATATTGTTTTAAAACAATGAATTGTATTAAGTGGAGTCATTGTAACAACAATCTAATCTATTGCTTTAACGTGTTTTAATTTGTTTTTGTGTTCGAGACTATTTTTGTTGTTTATAGTTATTTTATATATTTTTATTTTTCGCTTGACAAAGGGAAGACATAAAATTCACGAAATGTTAAATACTAAATTACTGTGTGCGGAGTTTTTGTGTTATGAATTACAATGAAATCATTGTCGAACATGTAATAAAAAGAAAATCTGTAGGTGAACCCTTAATAACTCGAATGCTGAGGAAAATCATTCTTTGAATAAAAATGCACACACATTTAAAAATATTTAAAAAATATATAATTCAAACATTAAAACACAATTAATTTCGATAGTATGTCCAACTGTCTTTGTCAAGTGCAATAGTTACGTTAGTGCTCACATTTATATACAAAACTAAAAATTACATCCACATATTGAGTCTGCGCATTGCGCGTAATTCTAAACCAATCATAATAATACAATTTAAACCAATAACAACAGCCGGCATCCCTACATAAAATTGAAGATCCCTATATATAACATAAAAGCTAAATAAATAAAATTAAAATAAAAAAAATTAAACTAAATAAAAAATAATAATAATTTAAAAATAATTTTAAAAATTTTAAAAATAAATTAAAAAATATTAAAAAATTTTAGAAAAAAAATACTTTAAAAATAAAAAATTAGAGTAACGAAATGTAGATCCCTACATAACACATCAACGAGAAATAACTAAATAAATAAATTTAAAAAACTAATTAGGATTAAAAATTAAGGATACAAAATCTACAGTACAATAAAAAATAAAATTAAAAAAGTAGATGAGAAAAACAAAACAAAAAAAAAACAAACAAATCCCTATTGGCAAATAGGGATATCCATGAGGGTATACAAGATATATTTAATATGATTCATGATGACATTCAAATGGAAATTGAAAAAGAAAATGAAAATACGTAAGAGAATTGCATTTTAGATACTTGTGTAGAAATTGATAAAGGAATAATTGTTATTAATGTATATACAAAACCTACCTATGCAGGCATTTTAATTAATTACAGGTCTAGTAAGCCTATGCGTTTCAAGATTAATACAATCTCTGTGATGTTGAATAGAGCTTTTAAGATATGCTCCACTTACGATTTATTTAAGCAAGAAGTAGATGTAATTAAGCAATTATTATTGGAGAATGATTATCCCTACAGATTTATACAGAATACTGTATGTAGACTTATTAGTAAGTTATATAATAATGATAAGCCATCTCAGGTCAGGCCTTATGCATATCTATATCTATCCCATTTCAACAGAAAAAGTTCTCGGAAATATCCAGGATATTGGCAAACTATAATATAGTTACCACGACGAAAGCAGATACCACTTTACATAAACATTTAAGGTATAAAAATGATAAATCAAATCAAAATCAAAAAGAACGTAACGTGATATACGGGCTTCAATGTATTAATAATAACTATATTTACATTGGAGAGACATCACGTGAGTTTAACGCTCGTGTAAAAGAACACATTAATGCTGTAAAGAAAAGGAATTTTACATATGCAACGGCTACTCATGTAGCAAGGACCAACCATACGATAGATTTTGAAAATGTAAAAATTTTGGCGTATGAGGTTAATGATTTTATTAGAAAAAGTATAGAATCAGCAAACATTCTTATAAATAAGTTTTGTTATAATGAGGGAGTATCTATTAAGAATATAACTGGTTATCAGCTCATTGTACAGTAGATTTTTTTAAACCAAATTTAACTTAGTATCTTTTAGTTCAAAAGTGTTCCTTCATCAGTTTATTGTTCCAAAATAGGCTTAATTCTGAAGGAGAGGAAAAAAAATTATATAAAATTTAATAAGGGCCTTCAGCCGTGACTGTGGGTGGGAGTCTTTTCACAGGTGCCTGAAGGTCTCTGGAGGAATGACAGTCCATTGTTCCTGAAGGGCTGTAGCCAGAATAGACCGTGGTTGTGGAACTTTGGAGTCTGGAGAGAAGCCTGCGTTTAAATTCGTTCTAAATGTGTTCAACAGGGCTCATGTCAGGACTCTAAGCAGATCAGACTTTTTCCGGAACCTTATTACCCACAAACCATTCCCTCAGAAATCTCGCTTTATGACACTTTAGATAAATTAAAATGTCTCTGACACACTAATTACTCAACTGGCAGCTAATGACCAATCCACGTTCAAAGTCATTGAGCTCTGCTGATGGACCCATTCCCATTCTTACTTTGTATCAATTTATAACACACTACTTTGTATCAATTTATAACACACGACTCCCTGCTTCCTTCTACTTAAGTACCTGACGTCATAGTGACATCTAGGCTTCAGTTCCCTATTCGGATGTCCGATATTTTTGATCACATAATATACATCTTCATACAGAGTCATTCCTTAAATGTTCATACTCGTACACTTGATAATTCTATGTCCAACGACGATTTGTGACCAAACAATATTTTTACAGAACGACCCCTTTTCCGAGGTTCTGGCGAGATAAATAAAAGAAATTTAAATAAAATAAACGAGAAATGAAATGAGTAAATATTTTGATGAAGAATAAAATAATAAATAAATAAAATAGGCTTAGCTCTGAAGAAAACGGGGAAAAAAAACAAACATGATATGACACATATGACCAAATGCTCCATGAGGCAAACAGTTTAATTCATTTCGGTCTCCCTAGATGTCGCTCTTCCCAAAGCCATGAAATCAAAAGTACTTCTCATTATTGAATAACTTAATTAGTGATCAATCACTAAGGTTTGATATTTCTCTCATAAATGGTTTATTGATTAATATAAAATTTTATAATTACAAAATTGATAAATTAATATTCAGTTAATGTAAATATTGATAAATTAATTAAAATGTGTGTGATAAATTAATATTCAATTAATTTAAATATTGATTTATTAGTTAATATTAATTAAATTTATTAATTTATGAATAATTATAATTATTAATTAATTAAATAATTATTGCAAGTATTTTTGTCCCGCCACTCGTGAAGAAGTTCCAAAGTCCCTACAATATCTTGATGTGCTTTTATTATTACCAAATTCACATTTTATTTTTCAAAAACCGGTTATTTTTGTTGCAATTATCCAGTTTTTAAGTCGATTAAATTAATTTTTCCATATTTTTTTTTTTTGTGTATAATTTTGGTAATATTACGGATGATAACAGTATGAATACAGTTATTTCTCACCTGACGTAGAACTGTTGGTAAGTTATCTAACATTAGGTAGAGGTTAAAATTTGGAATTTTATTGGAAAACCGCTTAAGGCTAAGTGCTATCATTTATCTAATAACAACTTTTACGCTGCAACACAAAAGCTCTTCAATTGAAGGCAGTAATAATAAAATAACTGATTTGATGTTATTTGATTTGTAACACCTGTCAGTTATGTTATTTCCGGTGTTTTCAATTGAAAAACAGTTGATGTCGCCAAAAGAAAAAAAAAAAGGTTGTTTTGTCCAATTCAATGTTCAATAGAAGACAGTGAAAATAAAATAACCGACTTGGTATTATTTGATTTAAATAACCATTTTCTTTTTGTCCAATACAAATTTGAAGACGAAACAATTTGAATAAATTTATTATTTTAAAAAAATTAGTTACAAAAACTAAGAAAGTTAATAAAAGTTTTAAGTAAAAATATAATAAAATTAAAAATAATTTGGTTTTTTTTATTTACGCTTATATAAACACAGGTTTTTGTATTTGATGTTTGATTTTTATTAGAAGCAAAATTTAATCATAAGAAAAATTAAGGTTTTAGAGCTGTCATTTGCATCAAAGTAAAGACAACAACATTGTCAAGATTTTTTTTTGATTTTTTTTCGGATGGTAACAGATGGAAAAAAAGATCGTGTTGAAATTTAGAAGGAAATCTAGAGGTTTACGATTTGTAATTTAGAGGTTTTGAAGCAGTGCTGAAATTGGACTTCGTGAAGTCCAAAGCTATATTGAACATAGAGTCATCTAGTTAAAAAGTTACAGTAGAATATCTTCCGTATTAAAACGGAACCTCAAGGCGCCACAAAAAATTTGAAAACATACTTTTGATTATTCCAAAGCCCCCCCAAAAAATAATAAAATAAAATAGAAATTCTGAAATTTTGTAAGGCTCTGTTTATTGTGAAGCCCTAAACTGTAGCTTATTTAGAAAACAGAGCCTAAATCCGGCTTTGTTTTCAGGTCAAATTCAGAACTTTTCCTACCTAATGGTTAGGTAATTTAGCTGAAAGCAGTAAGAGATGTGAAGATTACATGTGTTTTGGTTTGTTTTGGTTTTTTTTGTTAAGATGCTGAATTTCGTGAAATCTGATTCAGAATCATCAAGTACAGGAATGTACTTGATGGAGGGATGGAGGGTTTTTCGATTAACCCAATTATCTGTTTATTTATTTTATTTATTTGCTTATTTATATATTTTTGACTATTTGTGATTATTGCTTTACAGGCGCTTAATAGTGATGACAACATTATCATCATAAAAGCTGACATAGCTGGGAAGGGAGGGTATTGTGATGAATTAAATCGGGTTACTGGTTCGTGAAGGAAAGAAGAGATTTAGTTGGGTCTAAACTCAATCTGAACTCGACTGGACTCTACTGTTTATTTTCGGGAGAGCATGAGTTTAAATAGGCTCCGTACGTTGATTTGTGTTGTGCT
>JAFIDM010076275.1:0-17878 GCA_023159025.1 Thereuonema tuberculata | reverse complement strand
TAAATGGATTCAATTTATTCCAAAACTTTCAAGATTATAATAGGCCTACATTTTGACACATGACTGAAATCTCAAAAGATAGACTCAATTGGAAGATTCTGTACAAGTTTAACAGATACAACCAGTTATTCACAGAAGTCTTTTAACCTCTATCTTACCTTGAAAAAAACATTTTTTTTATTTTTTTGATTAAAAATTACACGTGTTTGATTGTAGTTTTCCTGCAGCTGTTTTAATTTGGACAGTTTTCAAAAATTATGCAAGTTAAAGTTAATAATAACAGCAACTGTTCCTCAACCTAAAAAAATAGTCATAAATTAAATTTATCTATTTCATAATTATAATGTTGTTCTAATAAAATAATCTATTTCTAGTTATTACTGATATAGACACTGGTTAAATTTAGAGGAACCGGATTCAATTCCTGGTGAAGGCCGACAATTTTTTTTTTTTCCAACTTATTTCAACCTACCCTGAATAGGCTTTGAGGTCCACTCAGGCTTCAGACAAATGGAAACGGGCTTCTTTCCCTAGAGTTAGAGGAGTGTCTGCACTGGGCTGAATCCATTCCCTATTAGTTCCGATGGTCAATGAAATGAAGCTTATATCTCAGGTCCTTCCAGTTGAGTTTCAGAATGGGAAATATCGATCTATGGAGAATTGTACATATACAGTAAAGTCTCACTTATGCGAAACTTTCAGTTATACGAAGAATTTCTCATTCCCCGGCGAAACCTCCGTAGACCCATATGTAATTCACTTATACGAATACATTTTTGGTTCCGCCCTCATATTCGTATAAGTGAGACTTCACTGTATTGGTAAAGGTGGTAGAATCAAAGCTATTCCACGTTGTACCTAATGACCTTCTGAACTAAATCCGAATGCAAAATGCACAAAACAAATAAGCTATCAAACAACAGACAAATCTGTTTTACAGTTATAGCAATCACTTATGGAATCGTGCTCTTGTTTTAAGTAAGGTCCGAACGGAAAAAGAAATAAATCTTCACGAGGGATTGAAAAAGTCTCCTCTAAATCACAGACCAGTGCCTGATTCATTAACATTTGGAGATAAAATTACTTTATTTGAATTATTTTGAATTAAAACTACATCGATTTAATTGATGTGATTTTGTCTTTTTAGAGTATGGAATAGTTATTTGATTACGTTAAAGTGGATTCATTTGTGAAAATTGTTCAATTTAAAGCAGCTGCAGGGAAACTACAATCAAGGCGATGAGATTTTAATTTTAACCCCCCCCCACACACACACACACAAAAAAGAAGAAATTAAAAAAAATAAAAAGAAAACTTTACGATATAGCTATGGATAAAAGAGTTAAATAAATAAATATACTTTATATTTTAGCGAAATAGTTTTTCTATTTTTAGGAATATAAACGATAGAAATATTTCCTTTTAAAATAATATTATTTTTCTATAGGGTGGATCTCGATCTGAATTCTTGCAGCAGTTATATAATGTTACTAAAAAAACTAAAATACGTCAAGGTTAGTTAATAACAAAAGACAGCTGCTTGTCATTAGTAATGTTGCAATCATTACTAACCTACTTTCTATCAGAAATTATTGTGTAAATAAAATTATAATATTATTTGCTTTTATGTTCATTTGAAGAAAAATTTAAAAATAAAAGAATAAGACATGAGGGGTTTTTTTTTATGTGGAAATAAATACATAAATAATAGAATAAAGCTACATTCACATTGGAAATAGCGAGAAACTTTACTTTAAACTCTACTGAAAATACTTTACCTATTAGGTCTGAGTAGTTGATTAAATGTGAGATAAATAATTCATAGGAAAATGATTTTACTAAAAATCTTTCACTCTTAACTGTACTTGATTTCCCTTAAGTTTCTTTTTCTCTTTTGAAACATAAACATTTTTTGTGAAAAACTCTTTTAACGTATTTTTTAGAATCAAACTTTTTTTAGGCCTATTTACTTTTTAACGAAAAATATAAAACCCAAAATATCAACCACGTAACACATTGCATCTCTCCATAATAGATCTACCTCTCCAATGTGAAGTCTTTGGATAAAGGAGTCTATCATGGTTTACAATTTATTTGTTTGTTACGGAAGCTCTGAAGCAGAGGAAGGGGGGGGGGGGGTTACTACAAAATCTTTTTTCTCACTATTCGATTATAAATTTTAAATCATTCAAAATGGTAACAAAATCTAAATTGTCGTTCATTTATTTGAATCTTACTCTTAAGTATACAAATTATTTTTTTATGTAGTAGAATTCTCTGTGACATCTCCAGAAACTAAACTAAAAACAAAATACACATTAAAAATAAAATAAAGGAAATCCATGTGCTGTCCTCAGACAGCCTCATACGCAATTAAAATAAAAAAAAACCCTAAAAATGCATTAATACATTAAAAAGGGGTGAGACAGTGTTTACAAGAGGCATCCCAAGACAGCTGTTTCTCGTTTAATTGGCGCTCATCAGCAGGACTAGTCACTGTAAGTCTTTTATTTTATATGTGAGAAGGTTTAACGTGCATTAAATGTAACCGGAAAAACGGAAAAACTATAGAATGCACAAATTCGTTTGCTTTCATGCCTTGAGCCATCATCGACGTTTCAATCTGGGACAGCTGTTTCATCCTTATTAGGACTCATCAGCCAGCTTTAGCCTCGATGATCAAGCTCAGAACGTGTGAAAGCCTATGGATCCTTCTCCCGCACTCGGAAGTGAAACCCTGCGAAAGTTTAGTTTAATTTTCTGAATGTGTCATACTTAATCCTGCTTCCATTTATATTCACCTCTGTATTAAGACCTTGGATGTTTACAGTGACTACTCCCAAGTGATGTGCGCCAATTAGGGAGAAACAGCTGTTTTGGGATGTCACTTGCAAACACCCTTTTTGTAACCTTTTTATTTATTTTTTTTTCAATATTTTTTTAATTGTTTTTAGCTAACTATTTAATAAGTTTTTTATTTGCATATTACGTAATATTTTTAGTAATTTTGACATAATGATTTAATTCGGTTTGTATTTGTCGCATCAATTAAAATTAGAATCAAAAAGAAGAAAAAAATTCAACATCAGCTGCTTTCAGAGAATCAGATCACCTGATGTCTATAAAATTTCTTAAAAGCGTTTTCGTGGCTGAGCAAAGCAGCATTTTTCGTCTCTCTGTCCCGCTGTACAGATTGTAAAGGCTGAAAAATATTCAATGTTTTACAAAAGCATTGCTAATATTCCGATTTTTCTTTTACTTTTATTGTTCTTTCAACCTTTATATAACGCACATGTTTCAGATTTAGTTCTAAGTGTTGGTAAATATGGAAGAGTAACTGTAAGTCTTAAGGGGATCAGTGGACAGGGTCTGTCCTTCTGCACTTGGTTACAAGTGGAAGAATCGTATTTTGAGTACTTTGCTTTTGTCTCTCAAACTACATCAAATTGCAATCTGCAAGGTATAGTAAATGTAAACGATCAACTGTTAGCGGGAGCTGCTGCTATTGGTGACGATACAGCTTACACGGTTGCCACTGACTGTAATGTGATAAAGGCAGATTGGTTTCATATTTGTTTGAGTAGAGATCAATCCTCTATCAATGTCCATTAATGGTTATCCTCTGCAAAATTATACCCAAAGAGATAAAATTGATAAATTCAACTCTGGCACATTCGACTTAAGAATTGGAGATGTTACTTATTATGGTATAACAAGTAACTTTTACCAATCTAACCTGTACGACCGAGTGATAGCAGATAATGAAGGTAAGAATCTAAATTCTATATTGTTTTATTATTAATTCATTAAAACATTTATCCTTCTTAAAATTAATATTAAAACCTTTAATAATAATAATAATAATAATAATAATAATAATATAATTTTATTGCCAATAAAAAATATTTACAACAACAGTATGTATTGATTACAGTTTTGACATCCCAGTTGTCTTAAGGGTGATCCCGTCGAGAAGACAAAAGGGTGTCGGCATCGAGGCAAATTACATATGATACAGTACAATGAAATTAAAATAAAAAGCATTACCGGGAAAAAATAAAAGATAAAGAAACTGGATTTGTTTCCTTTTTTTTTTTTTTTTTTTTTTTTTTTTTTTTACAAATGTACATTATAAGGGCGAAAAAAATTCAGTTCATCACTATATGCTGAGAAAATTATATAATATAAAATTAGACTGATGGCGTTTACCTAGATAGAAGAAGGAGAAAATAAAAAAGGAGATAGTGAGAAGAAAGAGGGGAGAGGGGAGATTACAATCAATTATTGGGTTCATGTAAAGAGAGGAATTATTTATCTTTGAGGATTTATTAGGATTGAGTTGAGTAGATAAGTGTTGTTTAATTTTTCTTTTAAATTGTGCCAGAGAAGTGCAATCACGAATTTCATTTGGAATTTTATTCCAATTTAGAGGAGCTGAATAACTGACTGCTCTTCTTTGATAGTTGGATCTTGCTTTTGTTAATAGAAGAACAGAATTGACTCTAGTTTTATAAGAATTGGAATTGGGTTTAATATTGAAAGTAATTGAAGGACATAGTATTTTGTTAATTGTTTTGTAGGTGAAAAGAGCCAATTGAAGCTTGTAGATATGTTCGAAAGAAATTATTTTAAATTTTGTCCACAGGGATTGGGTGGAGTAGAGGCGGGGCTTTTTATCTAGGAATCTTAGGAAATGCTTTTGAACTTTAAGTATTATTTTTTCTTGAAATCTGGCAGTGGTACCCCAGATGATTACACCGTAGCACAAGTTTGTATGAATCAGCGACCAATATAGATTCAGAAGTATTTGCCTAGGAAGAAAATAAAGTTTCCTAATGATGCCTAAATTTTTTGAGACTTTATGAGCGATTTGTTGTGCATGGAGATTCCATGATAGATCGTGCGAAAGAGTAACACCTAAATATCTGAAGGATTGGACTTCTTGTAATAAAGAGTTGTTATAAGTGATAGAGAAATTGTCAGTGTTGAGTAATTTATTTTTTTGATAGAAAAACATATAAACCGTTTTGGTTGTATTTAAAGTAAGGTCGTTTGAGGATAGCCAAGATTCAAGATAGAAAAGTGAGCACTGCACCTCGTGCTTGAGTTTTTCCACATTCGGATAAGCAAATAGGAGGGTTCCGTCATCGGCATAGAAGATACATTTGGGAGCAGGTGATGTGAGAATGAGATCGTTTATAAATAAATTAAAGAGAAGGGGGGAAAGGAGTTTACCCTTGGGGTAAACCTGTCGACGTGTGATGTTCTGAAGAGGAATATCCGTTTATGTTCAGCTGGTATTTTTTTTGTAATAGATATGAAGAGATCCATGTAAGAGGTGGGCCTCTAATATCTTCTAATTTTCGAAATAAAATATTGATATTAATTGAGTCAAAAGCCTTTTTCAAGTCCAAGAAGAGACCTAAGACGATCTTATTAGCCGCCATATTCTCCGTGATAAACTCTGTGAGATCAATTAGCGCAGTTTCGGTATTTTTCATTGTGATGAAACCGTGTTGTTGTTGAGCAATGATTTTTTTTTTTATATATTCACTGAAGCTCGGTTATAACGCGGTCTTTCGGATCCAAGATTTCGAAGATCGCGATATAACCGCGATATAACGAACTTTCATTACTTCGCGACGTCAAATGTCGTACATCGCACCCTATTATCGCCCACACGATTCCAAATCGATTTAAAATGATCATTTCGCGATTAACTACATCATTCAGAGCTATGTGAGAGAATTTTATATTTATAAATACATAAATCATTACCTTTTCAACACTTTGATGGTGATCTATATTAGCCAAAATCGATTTGGCGCCGCCAACTTGTACAAACGACGAGTCACGTGTATCAAATCTAAGTATTCATACGCCTATTAGATTACATAGGCCTCTTTACTGGATGTCATTGGCAGAAAAATAGATCTCGATATATATGGTTAAACGAAAAAGTCCGCGATTCTGGTATTTTTTTAAAAAATATATTGTATTTGACGCATTTTAGTGACATTAGGGTGGGTGTAGAGTCTCAATTACTGTAAATAATAAGGAAACAAGCATATTAATTTGCACCTTTGATTTGATTTTAGGCGAAAAAACGGTAAATTTTGCAATTTTACAATTATAGACCTTTTCCAAAATAGAAGGGGTCCAAGACCAAATCGCGTTATATCCGAATTCGCGATATAAACGACCGCGTTATAACCGAACTTCAGTGTATATGTAGAGAGTTTACTATGATATAATTTTTCAAATATTTTTGAAAAAGAGTTTACCACACGGATATAGGACGGTAGTTGGTCAGAGTGTTCACATCTCCTGCTTTACATAATGGAACAACTTTCGCTTGTTTGAAGGAAGAAAGAAAGACGCCTTCAGATATTGAGATATTAAAAATAAGAGAAAGAGGGAGTGCAATGCCATCCACGATCTGTTTTGAGAAAGTATGGGGAAATCTCATCAAGACAAGAAGAAGTTTTGTTGGATAGTGATTTGATAGCTTGTTTAACTTCAGAAGGGGAAGTAGCAGATAAAAAGGAGGAAGGACTAGGATTGTTCAATATGTAATGTATATTTTTATCGGATGTGCTGAAGGGAATATTTGGTAGAAGGATGTTAAGAAATTTACTTAGGTTTTGCTCGGTTTTTTAAAGTTATTTTCTATGATAAGAGTGGATGGACATTTTGGTTTTCTGTGATTAGATATTAATTTGTTGATATTATTACACTTTTATTTTATGGCGAGATTATCATTAAATAGATTTTCATAATAACTTTCCTTGGAAGCTCTAATTCGTGACTTTAATTCATTCCGCATTACTTTAAGGTGTTCTAGTTTTTCGGGTGTAGGATTTTTCTTACACGATTTATATACTTTATTTTTGTGATGGATTTTTTTCAAAAGTTCAAAGGGTATCCATGGTTTCTTATTTATTGTGGAATTATTTTGGGAGATAAGAGAAAAATATTTGTTATATCCCTGAGAAAAAGATTTCGTTGAAGATTGAGGTTAGGTTGATTGAGGTTCGTAGAGGTTATGTTTTCCATTTCTTCAGCCCAGTCAATTAAAAATAAATATTCTTTAAATGTATTTATGTTATTTAGGGAGAATTTTCGACTCTTCATTTTCGTCGCTCTTTTAAACGAGAAACCTTTAAATAAATTTGAAAGATTTGTAGTGAAAAATACCGGATCATGTTCAGAAATAAAGGCGTGAAAGATACCTGTACT
Organism: Thereuonema tuberculata; assembly: GCA_023159025.1. NCBI lineage: Eukaryota > Metazoa > Arthropoda > Chilopoda > Scutigeromorpha > Scutigeridae > Thereuonema > Thereuonema tuberculata. Next base: position 10,639 of record JAFIDM010076275.1, on the reverse strand, counting down.
TTGAGTTGGAAAATTAGTGAAGATTTGATCCAGAAGTGAGTGAGAAGAATGCGAGGTAGAGTGACAGGTTGGAGAATCAATAAGTGGAAAAAAAAAGAGTTACAATTCATTGTTGTAAGGAGATCTATGACGTTTTTGTCATTTGTATTTAGGAAGTTAATGTTAAAATCGCCCGTAAATGCTCCTCTTTTGTGATTTTGATTAATAAATTGTGTAATCGAATCAATATACACTCACTTCCAAAAGTTAAGCACGGAGAGGAAAAAGTTAATTTCCATAAGCCAATCTGAAGTAAAGAAGCTGAAATTTGCTGCAAAGGTAGAAGGAAGTATGCAAATTATATAGGTAACAGCCAATCGCGGTTTCGGGTCGAGAAATATGCAAAACAGGCAGTCGTATAAGAAGCCGGCATTGTGAAGGGTGACAGGAGTTGCATGTAAGTGCTGATGAAAGGTGTTTAGAACATTTGTACGATTTGTTTTCAAGCTAGACGTGTTTTTATGGCTTCCAGAAGACGAATGAAGATTCTGAGCGCTGGCGGGCTGTCGAATCCATTGAAGCAGGACAGTCTATAACAGATTTTGCTCGTTTCTTCGGCGTTCGTTATTCCGTCATTTCACGATTATGGAAACAATTCCAAGCCAGCCAAACAGTTGTCCGAAGACCTGTAGCCGGTCGTCCAAGGGTTACGACCCCCGCGGAAGATCGATATATTGCTATTGTAGCCAAGCGGAATCAAAGATCGACCTCCACACGTGTGACATCTATGGTTGCAGTGGCCATTGGTAAGACGATATCTGCCACTACTGTTCGTCGAAGGCTAAACATGAATGGTCTGTACGCCCGGATACCACAAGTTTGTGTTCCTTTATCCGTCCAATCCAGAGGGGCACGATTACAGTGGTGCCGCCAGCATGTGAATTGGACTATGTCTGATTGGGGTAACGTTATGTTCACAGATGAGTCCACATTTGCCCTACAACCCGATGATAAGCGTGTAAGGGTCTAGAGGGAACAAGGCACACGCAATCGGCCCCCGAACATCACCGAACATCACGCATTCCGCGGTGGAAGCATTATGGTCTGGGCAGGGATTTCATTGGGATATAGCACCGACCTGCACATCTACAGGCGAGGTTCTGTGATGGCTGTACGGTATCGAGATGATAGGTCCTAGACCCTATTGTGAAACAGTATGCTGCAGTAGTTGGTCCTTTTTCGTTTTAATGGACGATAATGCGCGGTCCCATAGAGCTGCCATCGTTGACGACTTTCTGGAGAGTGAGCGGATTGCGTGTATGGAGTGGCCGGCTTACTCGCCGGACCTTAATCCAATTGGAAATCTTTGGGATGCCCTCGGCCGTGCTGTATGTCGACGTTTCCCACCTCCAGCCACTCTCAGAGATTTAGAAACTGCCCTACAGGAGGAATGGCGTTTACTGGACTCTGCGGTGGTTGATCACCTCATAATAAGCATGATCACACGCTGTAAACTTTGTATGCAGGTGAGGGTTGCTCACATACCCTAATAATGTCGGTTTTTATTGTTTGTTTTGAATTTAAACATCATTTTGTTAATGACGCAAATCTGACGTCATCTTATAATTTATGAAAATTCAATATTTTGTTTTTCTCTGTATGTAATTCTTTGTTTTGTTTCATGAATAAACATAGAGCTACTTATTGTCCGTTTTCAAAAAGCAGACCTGCCACTGGGGGACGACTTTATTCCGGAGAGGGGTGATACGCTGAGATGGGCACTTTCCTTTTTTATCATTTCTATTAACAGAGACTACAGAATAATGTTCAATATTAGGTAAAATTTGTGGACTTGTAGCCCAAGTTTCAGTTAAAAGGAGGAAATCTGGAAATATTTTTAAATGTTTCTAAGTTATAAATTAAAAGATCCCAATTTGCATTGATACTGCGAATATTTTGGGACAAAAAGAAAAGAGAATCAGGAGAATAATCCGGAAATGAGTCATTGAGTAATCACATGTTGTAGAGAAGAAAGGAAGATTACAAAATAATTAGGTTCATTATTTACATCGTAGTTTGCGGCTTGGCTCGAGATATTGAAGAAAGGGGAAAACAATAATGTTGAATAGAATGATAGTATGGAGTAATAAAGTAACAGTGTAGTTAATAGGTAAAATTGTAAGAGGAACTGGAAGATATTAAATACAGGACAGAAATAGAAGTTAGAATATGTTAGAAAACTATCAAGCAACGCACCAGAACAATTCTTTCTTTAAAGGTTTACTTAAAGAATATAGTAACATACGAAAAAGATATATATTATTACAATTAATAGAAAATGCTTTCTATCAAAGGTAAAACTAAATATAATTGATATTAACAAGTTGGAAAAAAAGGGATGTAATATGTATAAAAATATACTGATAACAGTAAATATAAGCAAGAATTACAAGTTTAGTAAACAGAAATTATATAAAGATAATGTTGCGAGTTAAAAGAAACTGGTGGATTAATTAGGGCCTACGTTAATTTTCGTAAATAAAAAAAGGAAAAGAAAAACAGCACCTGAACAAAAGAAGAAAAAATTGCCATTCTGATTTTAGATTACGGGTTTGTTTGTTTTTTTCCTATTAATGAGTTTTCTTTTGAATCTTCTATTCTTCCATTAAAATCCTTTTTGCCTACAGTTCCATAGGAAAAGGTGTTGCTGGCGTCGGATGATGCAGCAATTTATTTTTCTTGCTTTTTGTTGTGAGTTGGATCACTGTCAGATTGACAGGGGTTCTCACTAAGAAGATCTTGCCTTTCTGATTCGGTTAGGGCAGTGTTTTCCAACCTTTTTTGTGCTATGCCCCACCTAAAGTATCTAAAGTATGCTATGGCCCACCAAATTAGATTTAACTTTAACAACCAAAAAAAAAAAACTAACTTTCGAATTGCCGCCCTTGACAATCAAATTGCCCTCCTGTGGGGCGTGGGCCCCACGTTGGGAAACACGAGGTTAGGGTGAGGCAGGGTTGGGCTGATGAGTTCGTTACAGGACGAAACGGCCGTTCCCAACTCCTCCCGTAATCTAAAATCAGAATGGCAATTTCTTCTTCTTTTGTTCAGGTGCTGTTTTTCTTTTCCTTTATTTATTTACTATTTTCACAGCACATTAAATTTATTTTTCAAATTTTCGTAAATCATCTATAGAAATAAGGTTTAATTTTTTATTACCATAGTGCACAATGATTCTTCCGTCGGTAGTCCACACATTCCTGAGTCCAAATCTTTCAATCGCCGCCTGGAGCAATTCGATCCTCGCCCTTGTCAAATCCTCTCTTATCGTAATCCTCTTCTTTGAGAAGTTTTTTCTTAGAAAAAACGACTTCTCTTGTTTTGTAAGAGATAAATTTGACGATAATGGCGCGAGGCCTATTACCTTTTCTGGGACCTACTCTGTGGGAGCGATCAATGTCATTTTTGGATATTTCAACATCCAGTTCTTCTTTACACATATTAATTATTATATTGTCCGTGTCCTCGTCCTTCAATTCCGCTATTACAAAAATTCTGAGGTTGGTTCTCCTTCGATATTGTTCTAGGGAATCATCCGCTAATTCTGCTTTGCTTTTATATTCAAAAAAATCTTTTTTTACTCATTCAGTTCCTTGCGAAGTTCTGTAAGTTCTTTCTATCAGTTTTTTGTCTTTTTCACTTAGCGCATCAATTTATCCGTCACGATCTTCGTAACGGAATCAGTGATGGCGGCTGTTATTGCTTTTATTATATCCGGAGAATGAAGAGCTTCGTCAACGTGTAGCCTCACCCTCTCCTGAATATCCTCCCATCTGGGTGGAGGCTCAACTTGCGGGGTGCGGGTCGCTTCCATCGTCGCCGTTATTATTATTATTATTATTATTATTAATAATAATCGTTATTATTATTATTATTATTAATATTAATAATAATAATAATAATAATCACACGCAACTACAAGAAACACATCTTACACGACGCAAACACACAGGACGACAGATGCAGGAAATGCCACACTACGCATGAGACGATCGACCACATAATATCAGCTGCCCCCTTCTCTCCCAAACAGATTACCTCCACCGACACAATCAGGTAGCGTCGATTGTTCATCAACAGTTAGCACACAAACACTCACTTATTAAGAACACGGTCCCGTACTACAAGTACATATCACAAAGCATATTAGAGTCATCCTCACATAAGCTGTACTGGGATCGACCCATTCACACAGACAAAACCATACATCACAACAGACCTGACATCACACTTGTTGATATGGTCAACAAACAGACCTACCTCATTGATATTGCAGTGCCAATCAGCAAGAACTTGCAGAAAACTCACGGAGACAAGATCAGTAAATCCACTGATCTAGCACATGACCCCCAGAAGCAGTGGAGGCAGGACCGAGTATGTGTTGTACCCATCGTCTTGTCCGCCACTCATATGTACCTCACACATTGCACCAGTCTCAGCACCCTAGGACTTCACAAAAACACTTATGCACAACTGCAGAAGGCTGTGGTACTCAACTCAACACGCATAGTTAGGAAATTTATGGACACAACCACACATCCCTAATCATTCTTGCACACGTCTTTACACTTGGCAATATATGCTTTGGTCCTTGACCCGCCATATTGTTTTTGCTGGGGGAAACCCAAGGTTTGAAACATACAAACATAATAATAATAATAATAATAATAATAATAATACACCTTAAGATCACGGTATTCTTGGATGCCACTATGAATAGTTGGAACACAATATTCAACCTATGCACCTCTAACACCTCCATACTACAGACCCTATTCCCATAAGGACAGGTATTTTTCAGGAGACTCCTTGAGTCCTCTTTGGTTCTGCCTCGCCTTGAATCCATTAAGTCACAAGCTAGGCAACACAAAACACGGTTATATGCCCCCAAAGCAGAATATCGAGCGACGGGGCGACAATGTTGCAGAACGAAAGTGAGGGCTGCAGAAAGATATCGTATAGAACAGGGGTCTTTTTTTTGGTTGTCGATTTGAAGGTTGGATTTTTTATTTTTTGTTTTTTTTTGTTTTTGGTTGTCGATTTGAAGGTTGGTTTTTGTTTTTTTCTGCACCTGCAGAAAGTTTTTCGTCTTAGCATCAATCGTCGCAGAAAGATAAAAAGCATTCTGCTTTCGGGTTATAGGCTTAACCTCAGGCACTCTGACACCATACAAAATCACACACTTACTCTACATGAATGACATTAAACTCAACGCCACAAACAACGCACAACTTACTAATTTACTACAAGTCACAACACAGTTCACCAAAGACATTGGGATGGAATTTGGAATTGACAAATGCTGCAAGCTACTCGTACATATAACACGCGGGAAGACTTCAAATTTGGAGAGTTTTCAACTGGACCATGGGTTGGCCATCCAATCCATGGAAGAGGGAGAGACCTACAAGTATCTGGGCTTCCAGCAAGCGCGCGTCATTGACAATGCAAACATCATCAACGCACTGAAGAACAGATACCGTGCTCGCGTTCAAAACATCCTCAACATGCAACTCAACGCCAGAAATAAAATTAAAGCCATCAACACTTTCGCCATCTCTACACTACCATATTCGTTCGCCGTAATTCCGTAGACAAACACTGAACTCGAAGCACTACAACACACAACACGCATTACATCCACGAAACACAACATGCACTACCCCAAGTTCGCTACGGAAAGGATGACTTTTCCCCAAGGAAGGAGGCCGAGGAATCATCAATCTCATCACCCTTCACGAAAAACAAATACAGTAGAACCAAGATTATCCGCGAGCGAATGATCCGCGATGCGGATTATCCGCGAGTGCCGCGAAATTTTTTTTTTCATTACGAACCTCAAAAAAACCAATTTCAATCCAAGCCAACAACAGGGAAAGTACAATACAATAGGAAGGTCGAAAACTACTTATTGTGCATCGTAATCTATAGGCCTTCTCGGAATTTGTGGATGAGTGGCAGGCTCTTGCTCTGCAGCAAAGTTTCTGCTGTACTGTACATATTTTAAAAGTTTGCATATTATATTTTTTTTAATAATAAAACCTAGTTTTTAAAGCTGAAATATTTTTTTTCGTGTTTATACCTCATTTTTAGTCTTTTTTCTGGTTATCCGCGATTTTTACTATCCATGGAGCCATGACACCCAATTCTGCGGATAATCGGGGCTCTGCTGTATACACACTTAGGAACACTTCCACCAAAGAGCACAACACTTCTCACTCCACTCAGCCATTGCAAAGGTTGACACACACCTCACACACACCTCGCAAACCCTTCTCTAACCACCCCCGACCCAAACACACCAGCTGCGTGAATCATGGGCTCGCAAGAATTCCATGGCAAACATCGCCACGAACTCAGCCAGCCTCATGTCGACATGGAAGAGTCGAACAGATGTTTGGGGAGACCGAAAGGTTCAAAATCGCGATACAGGACCAAGTCATCCCCACACGCAACTACAATAAACACATTCTACATGATGCAAACGCACATGTCGACCAATGCAAGAAATGCCACACTGCGCATTAGACGATCGACCACATAATATCAGGCTTTCCCCTTCTCTCCCAAACAGACTACCTCCACCGACACAATCAGATAGCGTCGATCGTTCATCAACAGCTAGCACACAAGCACTCACTTATTAAGAACACGGTCCCGTACTACAAGTACATATCACAAAGCGTACTAGAGTCATCCTCACATAAGCTGTACTGGGACCGCCCCATCCACACAGACAAAACCATACATCACAAAGATCTCATATCACACTTGTTGATAAGGTTAACAAACAGATCTATCTCATTGATATTGCAGAGCCTGTCAGCAAGAACATGCAGAAAACTCACACAGACAAAATCAGTAAATCCGCTGACCTAGCACACGAGCTCCAGAAGCAGTACGTGTTGTACCCATCGTCCTGTCCGTCACTGGTCTGGTGCCTCACAGATTGCACCCCAGTCTCAGCACACTAGAAACTTCACAAAAACACTTATGCACAACTGCAGAAGGCTGTGGTACTCAACACAACACGCATAGTTAGGAAATTTATGGACACAACCACACATCCCTAGCCATTCTTCCACATTTTTTTTTACACTTGGCAATATGTACTTTGGTCCTTGACCCGCCATATTGTCTTTGCTGGGGAAACCCATGGTTTGAAACTTTAATAATAATAATAATAATAATAATAATAATAATAATAATGATCATTTCTACACTGCACTTGCACAATACACAGGCATAGACCCCACACTCAGGCCGCCACTCCCCAAAGTACACACATCAAAACAACTCGCCACAGTCATATACCATCTCAACACACACACTATCCCACAACACCTTGACAACATCCAAACATTAGAAGACATACATACAACACTCTACTGTGCTGCACAGGGAACCATTCGGGCACTTGGAATCAAACAACACAACATACCTCCCACTGCACGGACACAAGAATACATCCCCCCTTGGAGACGTCGCCTTGAGGGCCGCATCAGCGACCTTAGAGGAGACATAGCCAGGCTCACACAATACTGTGCAGGAAACAAAACAAAGAAACTTATGTCCCAGGTTAGAAAGATATTTAAGTACATAAATACTCGCCCTTCACATTCAAATCATCATAACCAGGTTCAGGAACATCTCGACACACTAAAACAAAAACTCAGTGCACTTGCAAAAAGATTACAGAGATACAAACAGTGCACTCTGCGCAAACAACAGAACAACACTTTCCAATACAATGAGAAAAAATTCTACAGATCCCTTACATCTTCCTCTACTGCAACTAACACAAACACTCCCAACAGCGAGGCTTTACATGAATACTGGTCGTCTCTGTGGTCAAACCCTATCCCCCACAATGATAAAGCACCATGGATAACAGAGGAACAGCAACTCACTGAACACTTACCCTGCATGTCCTTCCATGAGATTTCTCTCGCAGACATACAGACAGCACTAAAACATGCACACAACTGGAAGGCTCCTGGTGCAGACGGAGTCCAGAACTTCTGGATCAAGAGGTTCACGTCCCTGCATGGAAAACTAGCGCTTACACTCACTGACATAATCCAACACCCAGAACATATGCCTCGTTTCCTCACACAGGGTGTCACATACCTACAGAGCAAGAACACTGAAACAGCGCAACCTGCAAACTACCGCCCAATCACTTGCCTCCCCACACTTTACAAACTCCTCACCTCCTGCCTCGCAGACAAGATCTACACACACATCGAGACATATAACATTCTTTCCGAACAGCAGAAGGGCTGTCGCAGGAATTCCCAGGGTTGTAAGGAGCAACTCCTTATTGACTCTGTAATCCTGCGCCAGGCACGCGCGAAGAATAGGAGCTTACATATCGCATACATCGATTACAAGAAAGCATTTGATTCTGTCCCTCATTCCTGGCTCCTACACACTCTTCATATCTACAAAATACACCCCAAGATCACGGCATTCTTAGCTGCCACGATGAAGAGTTGGAACACAACATTACACCTACGCACCTCTAACACCTCCATCACTACAGATCCCATTCCCATAAGGAGAGGTATTTTCCAGGGAGACTCCTTGAGTCCTCTTTAGTTCTGCCTCGCCTTGAATCCACTGAGCCATATACTAGATAACACAAAACATGGTTATAGGCTTACCACGGGCACTGTGACACCATATAAAATCACACACTTACTCTACATGGATGACATTAAACTCTATGCCACAAACAATGCACAACTTACTAATTTACTACAAGCCACCACACAGTTCACCAAAGACATTGGGATGGAATTTGGAATTGACAAATGCCGCAAGTTACACATAATACGTGGGAAGACTTCGAATTTGGAGTGTTTTGAACTGGACCATGGTTTGGCCATCCAATCCATGGAAGAGGGAGAGACCTACAAGTACCTGGGCTTCCAGCAAGCGCGCGTCATTGAGAACGCAAACATCAAAAATGCACTGAAGAACACATACCTTGCTCGAGTTCACAAAATCCTCAAAACACAACTCAACGCCAGAAATAAAATTAAAGCTATCAACACTTTTGCTGTTCCCACACTAACATATTCGTTCGGCATAATTCCATGGACAAACACCGAACTCGAAGCACTAAAACGCGCAACACGCACTACCTTCACGAAACACAACATGCACCACCCCAAGTCCGCTACGGAAAGGATGACTATTCCCCGCAAGGAGGGAGGCCGAGGACTCATCAACCTCATCACCCTACACGAAAAACAAGTACATACACTTAGGAACACTTCCACCAAAGAGCAGAAGACTCCTCACTTCACTCAGCCATTGTCAAGGCTGACACACACCTCACACCCCTGAACCTCGAAAACTCTTCTCCAACACTCACCACCCCTGACACCCACACTCAGCAGTTGCGTGAATCATGGGCTCGTAAGGAACTCCATGGCAGACATCATCACGAACTCAGCCAGCCTCATGTCGACATGGAAGCGTCGAACAGATAGCTGACGAGTGGTGAGCTGTTTGGAGAGACCGAAGGGTTCATGATCGCAATACAGGACCAAGTCATCTCCACACGCAACTACAAGAAACACATTCTACACGATGCAAACACACATGACGACAAATGCAGGAAATGCCACACTACGCATGAGACGATCGACCACGTAATATCAGGCTGTCCCCTTCTCTCTCAAACAGACTACCTCCACCGACACAATCAGGTAGCATCGATCGTTCATCAACAACTAGCACACAAACATTCACTTATTAAGAGCACGGTCCCGTACTACAAGTACATACCACAAAGCGTATTAGAATCACCCTCATATAAACTATACTGGGACCGCCCCATTCACACAGACAAAACCATACATCACAACAGACCAGACATCACACTTGTTGATAAGGTCAACAAACACACCTATCTAATTGATATTGCAGTGCCTATCAGCAAGAACATGCAGAAAACTCACGCAGACAAGATCAGTAAATACACTGATCTAGCACACGAGCTCCAGAAGCAGTGGAAGCAGGATCGAGTACGTGTTGTACCCATCGTTCTGTCTGCCACTGGTCTGGTGCCCCACACATTGCACCAGAGTCTCAGCACACTAGGACTTCACAAAAACACTTATGCACAACTGCAGAAGGCTGTGGTACTCAACACTACACGCATAGTTAGGAAATTTATGGACACAAGCACACATCCCTAATCATTCTTGCACACATCTTTACACTTGACAGTATGTGCTTTGGTCCTTGACCCGCCATATTGTTTTTTGCTGGGGAAACCCAAGGTTTGAAACATACAAACATAATAATAATAATAATAAATGAAGATTTGTTTAAACAGCGATAACAAGTATCAAAAATTTAATAAGAACAAGGAAATGTGTCAGGTCTTACCAGAACTGTCCTTCTTATTGTTGGTTATGGGTTTCATTTGCTTAGTTTGTTTTAATCAATAATCAGAAATTGAAGACCGCTTTTTTCATAAAAGTATTGTAATAACCTAAATTTTGATAGAGATATAATGAAATATCAATGGGTACTACTATCAGAATTGCGTACTGGTTTAGCAGAGATGTAAAAAAAATTAATA
>JAFIDM010076242.1:0-41593 GCA_023159025.1 Thereuonema tuberculata | reverse complement strand
AATAAATGATTTTTCTATGTATGTATGTAAAATAAATGATTTTTCTATGTATGTATATAAAATAAATAATTTTTTATATGTATATATATGTGAGAGGTTTTTATACATATAGACAAAAAAAGCATATAATTTAAAAGATAATTTAAAAAAATAAAAAATAAATTTAAAAAAAACCTAAAAAAATATTAAAAAGAGAGCAATCTTCTTATAATAAAGCGCTTTTGTGATTTCTAAAATTTTTTAGTTTAGTTTCAAAATTCAACACCAGTTGCCGCTGATGACGTGTTTGTATATTCGAATGTTAATACTTACACAGAAACAGCTTTTTGAAATTAATTTGGTTTTTAAATTTCAGAAAGCTGTCCGGCAAATTTCATATATATATATATATATATATATATATATACATATACATATACACATATACATACATACACATATATATATAAAAAAAAAAAAAACCAAGGTGGCAAATGCATTGGCAAGCAGTACAGAATTAAAGTTAATGAGAAGGAGCAAGGAACTTCCGGGGTTGGAACTATTTGTGGAATCCGTATTGGGGAATGGTGAAAACTGGTAGGTTGTCGTTGTAACACAGCCTGTCAGAGTTGATAAAGAAGCTTTCTTTGCATTTGCGCTTGAAATGGTTTTTTTCCCGACAAATGATGGTGGGATTGCGGAGGTCCAGAGAGTGATTGTTATCACGACAATGAATGAAGATTAGATAATTAGTATCGCCCTTAATGACGATAAGCTGGTCTTATTTTGACAAAGATATCTCATAGAAATACAAAATTAATTAAAAAAATCAATTATAAGCTATTAACAATTTACCTTGTATGGATTTTATAAGAATGAAAATTTCTCATTAGCAAACATTCTATTTATTAATATAATAAATGATAGTTGAAATTTACTTAAACCTTTTTCGCAGATAAGATATTTATAATTGAAATCAGGTAGATATCTACTTCAAAAGAGGACATGAAAAACCTTTGCTTTTTCAAGGTGTAGTTCTGACTTCTATCAGAAGCAGATGTCCAAATGTATTCCATCAGTAATTCTGAGAAATACCCTTCATGATATTGGAACGATTTTTATAATTATCTCATGGAATTCATTATTGGATACATAATTTATCCAATTAATTTATTGACCTTTTAATTTTGAGATTGAAAACACTACAGTAGTTCATTATTTCCTACTCACGTTAAAAAAAAAAAGTCAAATCTTTTATTATATAAAAGGAAATTAGCATATTTATGAAGCTGGAAAAAGACCTCTACAGAATACAGATACCGTAAAGCTCAAGGTACTTGAGGGCTTTCTTTATATTGTATAACGATGAGTAAAAAAATCGAAATTTGTTGATCAAATTCAAATAACCGTGAACGTAGAGAAAATCTACACAATAAGAAAATTAAGTCAATGAATGAAATTGAAAGAAGAAAGCACATACAAAGAAATCTAAACGTTAATCAATTAATTTTCTTGCACAATTGTTTCTATAAAGCTTGATTCAATTTGATTTGAAGTTGACTTAATTCCATGATATCAAAGGCAATTTCTTCAGGTTGTTCTGAATTCAACATTCTACCAATCTCTGTTCGAAGGGAAAAATAAATTAATTCACTTAATTGCACAAGAGATTTTAATATTTTTTCAGCGAGTGGCTGTGTTAGACGGAAAACGTTATTATCAGAAAAAAAATTACTTTTTTGCCAAATTGAATTAATGGCGAAGGAAGTAAATTTGGCAAGACTGTTTTTCTTAATCCAATGTCTTTCTTTGCTTTGAGAAACTTGTTAATTAGTCTTTTGACAGACACAGACCGATAACACTGGAGACCCTGATTCTTTTTCGTACTTTTATGACTTGAAAGTCTGTTGAGCATATAATTAAACTCGAAATTTCAACAACTGAATCAATGAAGTTCAACTTCTCAAATAATGAGTCTCTCAAGACTTCATTAACATTCCGTATTTTCTACTTAATTAGATAATTACTTTTTCGTTGGTGGGTTAGGCCTATCCTTTCTTGTTTTTTGATTGGTCTTATTTTTGCTTTAAGTAATGGCTTACTTTATTACCAAAATATCTTATAAAATAGAATAAATTTGAAATGTCCCTATGGCGTTCCGTAGTTTTCTCTATGATGTCATTAACTTACAACTTCTTATACAATGCCAATAGATTTGGGTAGAGAAATTTTTAAATTACTAATTTTCCTGAATATTCTTTGAAGTCATTCTCAGCTTTCCACCATTGGTTCCGCCTGCCACCAGTCACAATTATTCATCTAGTGCTTATAACTCAATTTAAAAAAAGAACGGAAAAAGGGTTACATGATATTCAAATGATTTCTTTTGATAATTGATTTCAGCTTAAGGTAATAGGTCCTTTCGCAGAAAATTGATGAATATATTTGATACTCTTTAAAACTAAGAAATAAGACCATAAACATTTTTTGGGACTGCTGATGGTCTTACTTCCTAGAATTTTGTCATTTACTTTCTATTATTTTTAAAAATCTATGGCATCTAAATAATGCAAATGATTTAATAAGAAATCCTAATACATTGATATTTACAATGAGTGTTATGGAAGTCTTTGATCTGAAATGCTTAAATCCTTGAATATTGTAATGGTAAAGATAAGTATTTCGATTCTTTAAGAAATTTTTTTCTGAAATTTTTAATTTTTTAAAATCAAATATCTTAAAGAACTTTTCAGTCAATTTTATTTTTATTACTTATTTATTATTTATTATTATTTATTACTTATTTTATTACTCATACTTATTTTTTTTAAGTTGATGATTTGTATAGAATTCAGTTCTGCTTAGAATAAAGTTTAATTTTGTTTAGAGTGAATTAATGTTTTTGTCAACTAGTTATCATCTATACAGTAATTGTGATAGAATTAAAGCACGACAAGCGGGAAACCCTTCATTTGTTTTCCATTGCGTTCTCTCTCAATTGTTCAGCTTTGGAAAAGTTAAGCCTAATGCAACGAAGTCCAATAAAACGAGTGTTGAGACGTAGCAGAGACCCAATTTATTATAATTTCATTCTGACTCTTACATGGTTTCTGCAAAAGATAATATTCATAAACCTCTACACATTTTATAATTAATTATCCTAATTAATTATAAAAAAGTCGATCTAAATGGCAGAAATTTATCAATATTTAAATTTCCATAATTCTTTTACAATACTAAAGTTTTTTTGAAGCTTTTGATTAACATAATTTACTTGTCAAAGGTTAAAATACAAGTTAATTTCGCATATTTTTATTGAATTTTATATCTCTTTCGTTCTGGATAAAAATCCTAATTTCTTAAGAAAAACAACTTCAACATTTGCTTGTAATAATTTTATTTCAGTAACTAAATACATCTAGACTTTCTAGTAATAGGTAAACAATCAATCAATAACAGCCAATAAGTTTACTGCGTTACTTAATCTCTATCCATACTGTTTATTCTATGTTTTAGACAGATATTTTCCTATTAAGCTTTTCTCCAAAACTTTCTGTTTAATAACTGCGAATAGTTACTTGATTAGTTTTTTTTCTGAAAATTATAATAATGGGTTTCACAAGAAATGAATTTTCTTTTATATATTAAACAAAACATAATGCTTAAAACTTATTTCTATACATTGAACCTAATTTTTTCATTAAAATTTTGTTATTCCATTAGGGTAAAGACTATGATTGATAGCTAAAAACCATACATTGCTTATGCTATCTTTAAATCATTTATTTGGCAAATACCGGTACATTAATTATAATTTTCTAGCTGTCATCTTAAATCAATTTATTTGGTAAACAATTTTTTTTTCGAAGATGCTTAATAAGTCAAGAATTTGACTTCTTTAAGATTTTTCTGTTTGGGTTCATTATCAAGAATTTTACTTAACAATAAATAGATGGTCTTTACTTCGTATCGTAGAGTCGTTAAATTGCTGCTCAGTAATCGTGACATGTAATGTGCAATGCCCCCACCACCACCACAAGCGGACAAGTGGACCCACCTCATTTCTGCCGTACTGCCCGACGACTTCTGAACCAACGTTATCCTGACCGCTGGATTGGAAGAGGGAGACCAACAGCATGGTCTGCTCGTTCTCCTGATTTAAACTCTCTGGATTTTTTCGATCACGCACTGCATGATCGCATAATTCGACGTGCACCTGGCATCTTCGATCGTTTTCGGCAATCGATAGAACTATATTGTGTTGCATGCATTGCGGCCGGTGGAGGACATTTCGAGCACTTTCTGAGCGACTAAGTTGTTGCATCGTCATATCTAGGAAATAAAGCATTTCCAGTCCCATGTTTAAATGAAATTTATTCGTTGTTTTCCATGATTGAATACAACCTTAAGTTTGACAGCACATTTCAGATATACCCTGTAAATATATATATATATATTAATTGAAACAAACAAAAAAAGCACGCACAGATCAATGTATGGACTCGCCTGCAATATATTTCTTATGGTGTAGCAAAGGATGTATTCTCTCGGAAAGGCTCACTTTAGGACCACCTAGCGTCTTAATGGGGAGTTTCCAGTCATGGGTTCATTAGGAATATATTGATCCTTAGTCATGCCCCTACACGTGGTTTGAATATTAGACACGAATTTTGCAACACCCAGTATATATATGCTTTCAAAAAAATTTTACTTTAAGTTATTTATATTTTTAATTTGATTCTTTGTTAAAAATACCAACATTCTAAACCATAATTCAAGACAGAATCTACGAGCAATTTATAAACAATAGATTTTTGATTCAATTGTTAAATATAAAAATATATCATATTTCGCCCATGTACCTAATTCCGCCTACAGCCGTTTAAGCCAAACTGTTAGTACTATTTTCAAATTTCCGACTGGTTTAGTTAGGAAATGAGTAGTCTACTTTATTTTACGAATGTTACTATCTGTCAGTAACAACAACAAAGATAGCATTCATGTTATTAAAAAGTAACTTGTTATCTAACATCACGACGGGCTAGGAAAAAGCGAAGAAGCATGACAACTTAGTCTTGTTTATGATCTCTTGGTCTGATGTTTAAGAGGATACAAAATACGATGATGTATTACTTTTAATTACATTCAAAAGCAATAAAATATTGACCGACAAAGACGACGGAATGGTAGTTCCTAACTGCAACAGTTTCAAGTTCCCTAATGTCACCTATATATGCTGTTGTGCGGAGTAGGTTCATCGCCGCCTCCGGAACTACATTTCGCGGGTTCGATCCCCGCAATGGGCATTGATTTTTTTATTGTCTCCAAACCACTCTTCTAGAATATTCTGGATGAATCTTCTTCTCAAATCGTATTCTAGAAGATTCGATTGGCGCATATTGACGGCTACTGGCTTGCAGAATGCAGTATCAGGATGAACCTTGGGAAGGTATGACTACTGTTTGTCAAGCAGCTTGGAAGGAAGGAAAGCAGCTGACCCTGAGCGTCGTTGGAGTGGATTTGTAAATCTGGTGAGCTGTATGTCCTAGCCGACTGGATTCCATGAATCAGGTTGGATGCAATCAGATTTATTCTGCAAATGGATGGCCCATTTCGTCAGACAAGCCAAGCCAACAGCTGAGGATCCCGATGTTCTCATATTGGACTGACATTAGTCACACTCGAAACTTGGAAGAGCTTGAATACGCACGATAAAACTTTGTTACGATCGTCTGTCTGTCTCCCCACAGCACACATCGAGTGCAGCCCTTTAACATGACTTTCATGAAGTCATTTAAAACATTTTATAACCAGGAAGTGCAGCGATGCTTTGGTCACATGACGGTAGAATAATAACTCAGTTTCAAATAGGTGAATTCTTCGGGAAAGAGGACAGCGACTATGTCCACCACCGTCAATGAATTTAAGGCGACAGGAATCTACCTTACAATGATTGGATTTTCACAAGAGTAAGATTCCGTTCGGGAAATGGAGAGAGGTGAAAAGGAGCCAGAAGCATTTGAGGGACAACAATGTCTAGCTTGAAATTCGATTTCGTCGAAGGACATAAGGCCAGTGCCCGATACACTGGTAGGCGAAAATAGGAGCCATTTTCTTGAAATTCCAGTTTTCACTGTTTTAAAATATTTGCCACATTTGAATATTTTCCTGAAGGTACAACATTTTCATGAATACGGATTACCCGATGGTTGGGAATAATTTTAAGATTTTTTTGATTATTTTTTTTTATTCCATCTGATGTCCACAGGAACGCAAATTAGTTAGGGTAGACGGAATATGGTACAGTTACCTTATTTGTTTCTTAAATAATAAATCATGAATGTGAAAGAAAGTAATCTTTTTAGAATGCAATTATGTTGATGGCTCCAACTATACTCATTATCTATGTAAATCCTTAAGTTCAATGATTTAGGATTACCTATAAAATCAATGTACTGACAATCATAATTATTCAAATTATTATTATTCCTATTTATAATACTAAAACAAGAGTTTTTATTTAATTTTAATTGTATATTTGAATTTAAATTCTTATTTTTAATTTTGATCATCATAATCTTGTTTTGATTACGTTAATATTCATTTTATTCAAACAAAGGCCCATTTTGAAATGTTTTAAAAACATTATATATTCTGAAAGTTTATAATGGCAAGATATTGATCATATGTACTATTCAGAAGTATTATATCATTTGCGTAAATCTAAAATCTCCATTTTTAAGTGAATCACAAATGAAATTTGTAAACAGTATAAAAAAACCAAGGTTCCAAATTAGATTCTTGAGGAACGCCACATTTAATATTGTAAGTTTTACTTATAAAACTAATGATTTTAATTTTAAATTTTCGATTTTTTAAATAGTTTTTAATGAGATTATGCATAATATCATGTATATCTGGGAGATTCTCATTTTAAGTTTCTTGGATTCCTGAAATTTGAATGTTGTTTTTTTCTCATCTGTAATTTTAATCTATTAACATCTTATTCAATATTTATTAATTATAGTTTCTTTCAATTTTCTTTTGTTTTTCTTCAATTAAATTTTGATTTTGTTAGTATTTGAATCTTTTATCTAAGCTGATTATTTTAAATAATTTGCGCAAGACCAGAGTCTGTGAGGGTGTTGGTTCGTTTCATTTCTTCTATGAGAGATGACATATCAAACGACGATTCATTCGTGTTTTTTTCTGTGGATGTCAATGTTAGAACCAAAAAAAATCCACTTTTTTCTGTAGAAAATTCACGCTTTTCTCTGGTAGTTATTTTTCTATATTTTATGCATTTCCACGGCCTTTTTTTATATAGGTGTATAGTATTTTTCGAAAAAGAAGGGTTTGTCAAATATGGTCATTACGTAGCGATCGATTTTGTCTGGAAGAAATGTCACCAGTCATGACGTCATCAACTTGAATTCCGAGCAGTCATTCCGAGATAGCCTCGTTTTGTGATCTCAAAAGCGTGACCAAGAAACGACAAACTTTGCATAGCCAAACAAGGGGAGTAGTATAGAACGTTTTCAATTATTAAAATAATAGTAACAATAATGTAGAAATGTATTCGTAATTGCAGAAACTACAAAAACCAGATTAGTTTCGTAATGTTTATAAGTTTTTAGTTACGAATCTTAGCAATAGATGTCACTGTTATGTCCTGGAAACATCAATCCGTAAGGAAATTACGTCATCAAAAGTTCTTCTTTCATGAACTGAACTGTAGATATATCCATTGCTTTGTCATCGTTGACACATTTTTCAAATTGTTCAACGCCACATGATTTACAGAGTAAGCTTTCTTCATGATAACATTGCATTCACCACATTTCATCTTATATTTGGCTTAACTATTCATAATAAAAAAACATTTATGACACATAAGATTAATAATAAAAAGTAATTAAAAGAAATTCTTAAGTTTTGTATTTAGTGAGAGGAAGAACGAAGCGATTGTAAGTCCATTCCATTTAACGCATGCGCTCATTGTATTAATTAATTTTAATTGAAAATAAAAACCCTAATACAATTCATACATAATTGGATCATCTCTGTATTTTTTTAGCTAATTGTAATATCTTATAGAATTGTTCATTTTCGTCTTTCCTATGTATTGCAGAGGTAAAAATAATACTTACATTTTTTTCAAAACAATATCTGTTACAAATTGAAAAAAGTGAAAAATTGGAAGATTTATAAAATAAATCACTATTGTCACTGTCCATTCAAGATACTCTATCATGTCATTATATTTTCTTATTTGTCCTCTTACGAATAACAAAATCCCATCAAAATACCTACAATACAAAATATTTCAAAAATTAGGTATTCATTGATTTGTAGAGATTTATTTTTATTGGTTACTAATGACATCAAGATTTTCTTATAGTAATGTACCACTTCAAAGTTTTAATTGCACTATAAAAATATATGAAATTGTCTAACAACAATATCATAGGATCAAAAGAATAGACAAAATTGGTTTAATTCGAAATTGCTTAATTTGATAATAACAGTTATCGAAAGACCAGTCCAAAAAATAAAAGCCTCAAAAAAATCGATGTTGAGGCATTACTTAATGGAAGTGGAAAGATAAAATCGATAAAGCTATAGAAGCAGTTACTTTAAGTCGCAGTGAACATTAGGTCCAACTCTGTGATCGTAAAATGGCGCTAATCTTCACCAATTGAATTGAGAAGCGAGGGAACGGCCACGGGTCTTTAAGTTCTACCTCTTTATTTATAGTCATGGCTATGACCATTGAAATTGAACAGTTACAAATGGATCAACACACTTTGAGTTTATGTGTTTGTGTGAAAGAAAACTTATCTTTCAGTATCTTCCATTTCACACTGAAGGCCTAAATAGATAAAAGCATTCCTGAACCCATGTTTTCAAAATGGCAGCGCCCATGTTACCGATTTAGGCCTAGGACAAAATCTCGTGAGTGATTCAATTATCTGTGTTTTCAAGATGGCAGCGCCCATATCGCCGATTCAGGCTTAGGACAGAAATCTCGTGAGTAATTGTTAAACAATGATAAGCGCGCGAGCGGCCCATTGTTACGCAATTAACGAGTCCGTGCTCAGTGCATTTCGGAGAAGAAAAGCCACGCTTCAGATCGGCAGTTCGTTGGCAGTCTCGGTGCGGAGTGGATGTGTTCCTGGTTTCCGCACAACGCAGTTCGTTGGCAGTCTCGGTGCAGAGTGGACGTGTTCCTGGTTTCCGCACAAGGCAGTTCGTTGGCAGTCTCGGTGCGGAGTGGACGTATTCCTGGTTTCCGCACAAGGCAGTTCGTTTCCAAGTTAGCTGCAGATAGGATTTGTTCCTTATTCGCTGAAGTGCGGTTAGTTCCAAGATCCCAGTGATAACGATTAGGATCCTTTATCACTACGTTATTTGATAGCTGCGAAGTATCCAGCTATAGTAAAGCCGTTCGTTACCGCAGTGTGAAGTTCAAAGTTCCGTACTGCAGAAATCCAGTTTCTAAGTGAGAAGCTGCGATTAGTATGCATCGATTATTGAGAAGAAATCCCGATTGATTCTCTCAATAAAAAACTGTGAAAGACAATGCTTTAAAGACGTATTCTCGGTGAAAAGCCATTTGGACGAAGATCGCTGTTCCATTTCGAACGTGGGTCGCCATATTGGATTCTAGGAGAATTACCGATCTACGACGTGGATGTCCGAAGTTCCAGTTCGACGGAAAGCAGAAATATTACCCAGTGAGTACTGTTTTATTTCAGTGAGTTTCGGACTCTCTTCGTCCAAGCCCAGAAGTTTTAAGATTAACTTTTAACCGAAGAATTGAGACTCAGGCAAGCGAGCCGAAGACGGACTTTCGATTAACTCGCACAGATAATATCTAACTTTAAAGCATTAAGTAATTAACGTTATAGAAATAGAAATGTATTTCTAGTTTATTTATCTTTTGAAATTCTCTGTGAGAGATTGTATTCAAATTTAAAGTAAGATTGTTTTATTAAACGTTTTATTGTTTTGTTACACTTTCGCATTAATTTATTTTACCTTCCTAATTAAGCCTTGCATAGTCGGAATCATAGTAGCTCTCCAGTTAGCGACAAACCTCTGCCGAGGGAATTTAATTCGGATTATTTTTCCCCTCGTTAATTTATGGTCCCAGTGAAGTAAAAACGAATATAGTACATTCGTGCTACACTTGGTTATAATGGTGGCATAAATAATGTAATCCTCACACAAAGGGTTATTGGCCGTAATAATTAAACACACAGTTTATATTGTGACAAACTAATCTGTTGGATTATCTGTGAGACTTTTCTTTCTTCTTTCTTATTCTTGGCTATGTTACTTATGATTACAAGACGGCAACAACGGACCAAAAATCTTGAATTAATTGCTTTAATAGAAACAGGAATTAAAAATTAGCTGAAATAACTACAAAGATAAACAATGAATTGCAGTTAGCATTTTGAATATTGTGAATAAACTTATGTCAGCATGCATAATAGCTGTTACAAATACTATCACTAATACTCAAATGACATTTTCTTTCTGTCATTGTTTTAAAGAATTGCGTTTTCAATTATAACTGACTTACAGTCTGGTTAGTCTATCAGAAAATAATAAAAAAAAAACTAAGTTGGTTTCAAATCCGAAAAAGAGATTTTGTAATCATTATTGTAGGTTTTTTTTTAACAAATTTTATTTCAGTATCTTCGTTCGATTGAATTTTTTTTCCAAATGAGTATTTTGTTTTGATAAGGAGAGCATTGTATATCCCAGCAGACTTTTAATCTAACTGCCATTGATTTACTTCAATTTCAGTTGTTTGACGTGCTTAATCATTACATCCTACATTTTCATAAACAAAAAAAAGAATTATCTGAAATGGGTTATCTGTACAAAATCATTATCAAAGTACGTTGATGGTTCAATCCTTATTTCTTTGAAGTCTTTAGAGATCTATTGAATTCTTGTTCAGAAACCCTAACGAGAACGGAGAAGTCACAAAAAGCAATGTGCGAACTTCAAGCCAAACGGATACCAGAAAAAGACATGCGAATCTTAACGGCCAAAGAAGGATTCTATGT
Source organism: Thereuonema tuberculata (assembly GCA_023159025.1). Classification (NCBI taxonomy): domain Eukaryota; kingdom Metazoa; phylum Arthropoda; class Chilopoda; order Scutigeromorpha; family Scutigeridae; genus Thereuonema; species Thereuonema tuberculata. The sequence goes on along the minus strand of JAFIDM010076242.1, from coordinate 30,530 downwards.
GAACCTTTTGGCGACCTCATGTGTATTTACATAACCTTAGAAAATGGCAATCTTCGTTTATAAACACTTTTTACGATCGTCAGTGACCTCCAAAATAGTTTGTTTTCAATCCGGTTTCCAAATCAGTTTAAAAATTCTCCTTTTATTGGTAAATAAGCAATGAGGAAATAACAGATTTTTAGGTAAAATATTCGTCCTATCAAGGCCTTCAATCTCTTACGTATATTTTCAAATGATGAATCGGAGTCTTGATGTTTGAGATCGGAAAAAGATCGAATATCATCTGACGGAAGAAACTTTCTTTGCATTGTCTTCCATTAATGAAATGTGATTTAAACTTAGTTCTTTGATTAATTAGGGATTTTTGGAGTTACGTTTCTTTGATTTATTGAATGGAGGTGAAGGCGTCAGTTCCTTTCGGCAGCATAATTTTCTTTCCAAACGCTGTGATTAAATTTTTAATTAGAAATGATTGTTTTAATATCCTAGAGGAATTTAAACTATTAACTTAAAATTCGCCCACACTAACTAATCACTAATAACTGATTAGAATTTTTAATCCTTTTAATTAAATTTCACTTTTTCATACATTCATCATAGATTTCCGAGAACTCTAGTTTAAAGGATATATTTTGTTTATAATTTCCAAGTATCAAAAGATTGAAGCCTTTTTGGATAAAAAAGAAAAAAAAACATTCAAGTTAATTCAGTAAATAGGTCTATGTGTTACAATTGGAGTGTAATTACTAAAATGTATGAAGAATATCGTTTTAATTTTGAAATACTGCCATTAAAGTCAAACTAAAGAGGAGGAATGTAAGTTCAGCAACATTTTAATAAAACCTTTTAGTCAAGTTTTCAGAACTTTATATAAATATAATTTCAATTTATATTCGAATATCTTTCATTACATAATGAATGAGTTCATTAACATATTTTATTTCTTGCTTTAGTCATAAACACGGCAAATAATTATTTGTTAATAAAATCCATTGTTTCTGACTTGTGAGAATTCTTCAGCATTGCTGAAAGTATTTTTTATATAAAAAAAGCAACTTTATTTTACCTTTTCGAATTTATTCCTTCTCTATGTGACATTCCTCTTCATCCGATGCGTTATTCTTCTTCACTGTTCATTTCTTTCAAATCTGTAATTTCTATGAAAGTTTCTGAAACAATTTCGAAAGTTACCAAGTCTGTTTTAATATGTATTTGAATGAATTTAAGGCTGTATGATGAAGTTTTGCCAACTTCAATCTTTCCAATTCGCAAAGTTACGTATGTCTACCCTAGTTTTCTTATTCTTTGTAAAAAAGTTGTGATATGTGAAATTACTAATAAACAAATGTACGTTAAGAATAATTAAATAAAGTGAAAAAATGGGACCAAACACACTACTAGAGATAAAAAAAAAAATTTAAAAAATTCATATTCGTTACATGTTACAAGGCATCGTATACAGGCCTTTTCATCAGACTATAAATAAATAACAGAAGCAAATTAGGCCTTTACAAATTTTGGATTACATTTTACAATAATATCAAAGTATCAAATATCAATGCTAGTTAATTAATAATAAAACAATAGATAATAGTTAATCGAGCTGATAATGCAATACATTTTTTATGGACAATTCAGTATTATAACATTTGTTGAATTTGGAATTAATTAATAATGATTCATAAAATTTTCGTAAGTATTGATCTGTAATAATATTATAAATGATCGGATTGTCCACCATTATTAGATGGCCAGTTTGTTTGTGATGAACTGCTGTGAAATATTGGTCACTGCCCTTTTTTATGGCGTTCGAATGCTCATTCATTCGAATTTTTACCTTTCTACCTGTATCACCAATATACTGGCACCCACCCCCTCCTGATTGACATTTTATTCCATATACCGCTCCCTTTTTTTTCTTTATCTCTTCTTTGGATATTATGTCACGTTCATTATTTAGGATATTTCTAATGGTGTTTCTTGCCTTATTTGCAATACGAATTCCTACATTAGCCAATAATGGGGTTAGTTTATTTTGTAATTCTTCTGCAAATGGAATACTTACATATTTAATTGCGTTATCAACTTTGATTTTATTAATATTTCTTTCTTTAAGTTTTCTATGTATTATCTTCTTGATGAAATCTAAAGGATAGTTGTTCATAACAAAAAATTTTCTGATTTTTTGTAATTCGTCATCCAATAATTTATTATTTGAACATAATTTTAAGGCTCTTGTGACAGCCAATTTTATTGCATTAGTTTTGTAGGAAGTTGGTGCTGCGGTATTAAAATTTAATGTAACACCTGCATGCACCTCCTTACGATAAACTGTAGTATTGAAAGTATCATTACCTTTAATGATCATAATATCTAGATAAGGCAATATACCTTCTATTTCTTGCTCCATAGTAAATTGGATCATTTTATTTACTGAGTTGAAAGTTAATAGTATTTGGTTTATTTCTTCTTTTTTAATTAATAAAAATGTGTCATCCACATATCTAGTCATAAATGAAACATTGTCCTTTACATTTTGTAATTCCCATATTTCATCATCTATTAATTTCATAACACACTCAGCCAAGACTGCTGATGAGGGAAGACCCATAAACAAACCTATGGTTTGTAAAGCATAAAAATAACTCCATATAACATCTTCATAGTATTTAAAATTGTTTATTTAAATACTAAAAATAGGAAATTTTCGGGAACGTAATACGTAATTCCCTTCCTCAAGCCAAAATAAGAATAAATGAAACAAACAATAATACAAAAAGGAAGAACATCAACAATATAAAAATTACACTTCAAAATGAATAAAAATATATAGTTAATTTAAGTAACAGAAAATTCAATTCAAAGGAAATTGAATTACTCAATAAAGGTATAGATTTTGTTTATGACCAAGAACAAAATTTAGATGAAAAAACTATTGTTACATTAGAAGAAGCATCAAATAAATTAAACTATAATGACAAAATAAAGTTCCTAAGAGAATTAGAAAAATTCCAAAAGCTACCTCTAAGTAAAAATAAAAATTTAAATGATGAAGAAATTAAGATGTTAAAAAACTTAGGGAATGATAACCACTTAATATTTACTAAATCAGATAAAGGCAACCATTATGAATGGTGGTTATGAATAAAAATGAGTATTTAGATAAATTAGATGAATTAGTTGCTGACGGTCACTACAAGGAAATGAAAGAAGATATTACTACAACATTATATAACAAATTAAAAAAGTTAACTAAAACATTAATTGACAGCAATTCAATTAATGAATTAGAAAGAGAAGCAATACACAAAGAATCTTGTTATTCACCAATATTGGAGAGAAGGGTAAAGATTCACAAAGAAAACTACCCTTTACGCCCATTGGTCAACGCATATGGATCTCCAACACAAAATATGGCTAGAAAATTGAATTTTTGGCTTAATAGCTTCAGACTTCCCAATGATAAAGTTATTATTAAGAATTCTGAAGATTTAATCAACAAACTACATAATTTTAATAATCGCAATAAGAAAAAATTTCATCTTATTTCCCTTGATATAGAGAATATGTACAACAACGTACCAGTTCATGATACCTTGATGATTTTAGAAAAACATGTATTTAATAATAGATAAATATTATTAAAGTATAATTTAGATGAAGAAATCTTCAAAGAAATGATAGAATTTGTTACCCTCAACACTTACTTTCAACATAGAAAAAAATTCTTTAAGCAAACTAAAGGATTTCCTATGGGGTCACCTATATCAGGAACTTTGTGTAACTTATATTTGAACTATTTTGAGACAAATTTGTTAAAAGACAAAATGTATTACCAAAAATTTGAGTACTTTAGATATGTCGATGACATACTAATTATTTGGTTTGGAACATTAAGGCAATTTGAAATTTTCTTTACTAATTTGAACAAAAAGAATAAAGATTTAAAATTCAAAAAAGAAATGGAAGACAACAAAGTATTAAATTTTTTAGATATCAAATTGACCAATGCTGACAACAAAATTCGAATGGAACATTTCAAAAAGATTTGCCAGAGTGACCACATTTTAAACTTCAAATCAGGACACAGGTTAAATATCAAAAGGAATATCATAGAAAACTACATTAGAAGATTAGACAAAAATACTAATGATGAGGTTGTTTATAAAGAAAAAATCAAAGATTTGAAAAGTCAACTCATTAAAAACGATTACCCTATCAACTTTATTGATAATCAAATATGTGAGTACAACAAATTTAAAATTAAAGAAATTAATAAAATCCAGAATAAAATTTTCATTCCTTATCTTAATGAAAATAGCATGATGTTAAAGAAAATATGTAAAGATTTTAACATCAATATTGGTTTCACATATAAGAACAAAATCAAAAATCTTTTATGTAAAAAAGTTAATAGTAAAAATAAACAAAATGAAATGGGAATTGTTTACCGTATTGATTGTAAAATTTGTGGAAAATTCTATATTGGCGAATCAAAAAGAACGTTAGCGGAGCGAGTATCCGACCATGGAAGAGCCTTAAGGAACAAAGACAAGGACGCTTCAGATATAGCCCATCATTGTTTAGAAAAAGGTCATATCATGGAAGAAGAAGTCAAGATATTGTATAAAGAATCTAACTGGAAACTAAGGAAAATAATAGAAAGTTGCATCATAAAGAATACTAGAAACAGCAACTTTAACAGATACGAAGGTATCAAAGTGAACCCCATCACAATTGGTTTAATTAGAGACTTTATTAAAGCTGACAATAAATTTGGTGTTACTATCACTAGTACAAATTCATTAAATTATTAACTTTAACCAACTCATTGTTCTCATAAATATTAACTCTTGTCATTTTCTATAAATTTACCCATTGATTCAATTGTCATTGTTACAATAGTTTTATGTCATTCATTTTGAAGTGTAATTTTTATATTGTTGATATTCTTCCTTTTTGTATTATTGTTTGTTTCATTTATTCTTATTTTGGCTTGAGGAAGGGAATTACGTATTACGTTCCCGAAAATTTTCTATTTTTAGTATTTAAATAAACAATTTTAAATACTATGAAGATGTTATATGGAGTTATTTTTATGCTTTACAAAATATGAAACGAAGAGATTTTATAGAAGAATTTGGTATAAACCTATGGTTTGTTGATACACTTTATTATTAAAAGAAAAATATTGCAAATCAAATAGAGATTTAATTAACCTTAACATTTTTTTAATATTTATATTTTTCTTTTTTTCTGTTTGATCATATGCATGTAATATAGCTTTTCTAATGAGAGGCATAGAGAGGGATGTATATAGGTTTACAACATCAAAAGAAACCATTGATGTACATTGCATACTTATCTGTTGTTTTAATCTATTTAAGAATTCTGTACTATTGATTATACTAAACTTCGACCTGTAGTTCAATTCCTTAATCTCTAATACCACTAATTTTGCAATTCCCATAATTGCACTGTTCTGACATGCTACTAGAGGGCGGATTTTATACATATTATTATTAATCTTGTCTTTATGAATTTTTGGTAAGCCTTTAAACTCTGAAAGATTTTTGTTGCGATCAATCCATGATTCCATAGTGTCATCATCATAAAAACTTTCTTTAGACAATTCTCTAATTCTTTTATTCATTCTATAGATAATAAGTGTTTCCTTGCATTTAGATTTTTTAATACCATTGGTATTATCAAGAAAATAATCACACGTATCAATGTATATGTCACATATATCACTGTATTAATGAATGAATTAAATAAAGTGTCTTAAATAAAGAATATCATTAGATATCTCATTCCCTCTCAGTATTTTAGTTTTTAGATTTCTTTGTGAACTTAAGATCCCCACAATCAGTACACACACTTTGAAGATTCTATATAATTATATAACGAAAAAGTTTTCAAAACGTTAAAGAAACATCCCACTACCTGTTTTTTGATACAGATTGTCTTAAATACCAATTTTTCGAAATCCTTCGCTTTGTTTTCAACGACCTATCATGGGCTAAAATTCCTCATAGATCAGTAATCAAAGACATCCATAGACCTCAATTGAGATCAGTCTATAAGAGGTCAGCTGAGGAAATGTCATTATTGAACGTTTGTATATATGAAAGGATCCAAGGAATCAATCACGTCTCATTCAACAAGAAATCTTTTTATCTTTTTTATTCTGTTAACATAAGATCCGTAGTAAATTTTCCAGTGATGTTAAAAAGTGAAACACAAAGAATAAAAAAAGCTTCAAAAACTTAAAAGTCACCTATTGCCTGTCTGAGATTCGTAAAATATACTTTACATACATATAGTTTTCTGTTAATTTTGTATTTTGGTAAATTACATTCATTTCATCTATAGATAAAATTCTTCTAAATATATAGTCGTACTTAGCAAAATCAAAAATATTCTGAGAAATTATAGAAGTAAATTGGATTAAAGATTTGTTTAGCTACGAAATACTAATACCGTCATTTCTATCTCATCTAGTGTAAGGACCATTATTAGGGTAAATTAATTGTGATATAATTTGAAGATAGACTTCGGAATGATGTTAATGATTGTAAGAACGCAATGTTGTAGATCTAGAAAAATAACTTTTTGTTTCCAGTATTTTACTGTCTTAAACTTGTGATGCCTGAAATTTCCTAATAGCACTTTTATGATGAGAACATTGTAAATGATTGCAGTCACATGTTGTGTTCATTGCACTTCAGAATTGCTTTGGAGTCTGTTATTAACATTTATGAGCTATTCCTAATCAATAAAAAGAAAAAGTAATATTAAAACAGCTGTGTGGGTTTGGCAGAAAATTACTTCAGATTCTTCGAACTCAATTTGATGTCATATTTATTGTTTTTTGAAAAACCAGATATTTTATTTCTTTGGCATACATTTTTTTCTTTTATGTTTTTGTTTTTGATCAAAAGCGGAAAAAAAGGAAAAGAACGGAAAAGTTCGAAAGAAATGATTCTTACCATTAAGTGGATGTCATTTATCTCTTGGCTGCATTCCTCATAGAAGGTTTTTACAACATTCTCAGCTAATTATGGATTTCATTCTTTTGGCAGACGACTTACTTAATTGTCATCACTTATCCTTCCGCCTCATAATTTAAAATGTTCCAAAATTTCTTGTCGCATGATTGGTGCAAAACAAATTCAAAAATTTCGTAAAGCAATTAAAACAAATCGATATTTAGTCCTTTATTGATAAAAATGGAAACAAAAACATTCGGAGTAATCTAATCCCTGGCTAGCACCAATGTTGTATGCTTTAAATTGGGACTATTTTGAGTAAAGCATCACTCCAATTAGTAAGTTCCTACAAGTTGTTCGCGCAGACGAATATACTTTCCGGTTCGTAACATTGTCTTCATGCAATAGACTCTATTGAATAGAGTGACGCATTCCTCACCTGGCTGCTTTTATAGCAGTTTTCAATCACGTGTCATGGCATGTGAATTGTCGTTTGTATTATCCACTACAGTATTGCAGCGCCATATGAAGCTCTAGCGGCCACCTTTGAATGTAATTTTTTTTTTGGCCAAACAAAACTTAATCGCCATGGACGACCTAATGGGAAATATGAACTCGTACCGCTGATTGGTTCTCCAGTTACAGCCTTTCGAAATATGAATTTTAATTATGAATACCTTGTATAAACTACAAGCAGAAGTTAATCAATGAATTAATACATTATTTAGACAAAGTAGGGCAGAAGTTAATCAATGAAATAATACATTATTTAGACAAAGTAGGGTAAAAATAACTAATAAAATATAGAAGATAAATACAGTATCTAAAAATTAAGTACCCTTATATACAAAATAGGACTGATAAAAAAAAAGTATTAATGCAAAATTAAAGAAAACATTGATACCGTTTCATTTTTTGGTTCTTAAAAGTCCAAATTATGTGAATAATGTGGAAAACAATTATCTTAAACAACGATTTTCAAATAGCTTACTAACATATATTTTTTATATACAGCATATTTTATACTATAATATCATAAAACCAATCTTAATTCATGTATCGAAACTTCACATCGTGGGCTAAGTTTGTTAAATTAGATTTACAACTCAAAAATTAAAAGAAAACGTTATTATTTTTAAACAAAAGAATAATATTTTGAAATCTTAAATATTATTTTTTTAATTTTTCCAGATACCAAATCTGCCCAATTTTTATCGCAATTATAGATATCGTTATTTAATGAAATGCTTAGCATATTTCAAGCTTGTAAAATTCCTAAAACAATGCAGGAATGATTAAAGAATGAAAATAGATAATGATAATTATGATAAATATTTAAGATTTAATAATTAGCTTCGAAATGTATAGCTAATATGAGGATAAATGTATGATGGTGTAAGATGCTTAATGATGAGATATATTATGTTTTGTACATAGAACACAACACATATAAAATACATAAGTGGGTAACAAGACAATCTTTACACAATCAAACTATGGCAGTTATTCGAAAGTTAATATCTGATCAAGTTAATATCCGTTTTAAAATAGTTCTGAATGTCAGTGTCTATTTAAACAGACATGCCTTTTTTTTTCTTTTACATTAATCTTCTTACGTATTTCCACAACGCGACGACTTATAAGTCATCAATCGAACAATAATTCTTCGAATCTAATCAAGAATTTGTTTTTAATGATGAGTTCAATATTTATAAATTTTATATTAAGAAAAAACCCTTATTTAAATTTCAAAGATCTACCTAAATATGGTTTTAATTTTATGAGAAGAATGAAATCTGAATGAATTCTTATTTTCTCTCCTATTTCTTTATCCCCTTTATTCATTGTAATCCCTTTATTTTCTTCCAATATTTTCCAAGAATGTTATTGAATAAGGATGGAGTCGTTTTGAATAAACTTCGAGCAAACTGAAGTGTTGAAAACACATCACCCTCAATCTATTTTCTTTAATAGGTCTTTTATCTTTTTATGTCGCGTTGTGTTTGGCTTTATTGGTTATTCCATTTATTTTTTCTGTAAAATTCAATAACAGGCATTGGCATTCCTTCGTAATTTATTATTTTCTTATGAAACTTTTACTAGGGAACCAAACCGGTGAATTGATACAGAATGAAATGTGTCATTTACTGAAAATGTCTGTAGGGAAACCATAAATTTTGTTTGGAAACCAGCTAAAGTGATTCTACAAAGAAATTTTCAGAAATAACACTATAAGAAATATTCTCGAATAAAATCATCTCTTTGATAAAAAGCAGTAAATGATCAATTTTTATCATTTTTTTGTATGTATTATTTTATTGTAATGTTTTGGCCTTGTTTTGTTATACCAATTTTTTTTGTATATAAGAAAACAAGCAAATAAACATACAAAGCTATTCAGCTGCAATTGTTTTCTGTTATGCTGGTAAGTGGTAAGGACCTATTATGGAATAAAATTCCTTATCTATGTAAATGTAAAAGGATTGTAAAAAGAATGTAAAAAGAACTGTAAAACAATTCCAATTATATTCCTTTTCTGATAAATTTTCGGATTTCGTAGGAATGTATTATTTGAACTTCGAGTTGTCTTATTCCGATTACCCCGTAGAGTTATTTTTTTCTAACACATGTAAATAACGAGAAATAAAATAGTTTTGAACTAAAAAGAAACTTCATAGTTCATCAAAAACGTTAAATCGATTGATTATCGATTTATAAAAACTTAAATCAATTGATTATTTTTGAAACGAAATCTCCGAAACAAAAAATGGTTATCTTTAAGCCTAGAATGCTTTTAAACTCACAGAGGAAATACAGCAAAAGTCCAATAATATCTTCTAATGATCCATATATGAATAGCTTTATATTGTAGCGATATATTTAAGCAGACGATGAACGAATGAAAATGAAGAGAGGAATTCATATTAAAAGGATTTCCAATGTCTTACGTAAAACTTAATATTCTTTGACTGTAATCGTGAAGGAATTTCCCAGATGTAATCATCTTGAAGTTCAAAATTCATTTTGCAAAAGACGCAGATCAACTGAAATGCAACTTTCTGGCAGTTATCAGTAAGATCTTACTACTTCTTCGAGACGATTGTCATCTTGTTAGAGCAGTGAATCACTTCTCATTAGACCTCATTCAGACTCGCATTGGCTATATAGGGTCTCTAATAGGATTGGAAGTGGTGGAGCATTTCCTTACCCACTTACGCCCACCAACCTATTTTCCTCTACTAAATCTCAAAGCTTCAGCTAAGAGCAAAAAAAATGGATCCGGCACGAACCTCTTATTCCGGTTGTTTTACCTGAACGATTTCTCCCTTTCCCCGCCCGCGCTCTTCTTGAATAATGGCCATAGATTTCGTATGAATATTTTGCAGCTTATTCCGGGTTTTTTATCTTTTCTTTTTCCTGACCAAGATTTCTTAATTCAATGCATTAAATACATCTTTATTTTACTCTGCCTTTCGAAAGACGTATCATGTTGTTTTCAATCTTTAAATTTCCGATAATTTCAGAAATTATAATTCCTTAATTTTCATGTAATTATCTATTTCTTATTCTCAGATAAATAGAAATAATGTAATTTGATGATTAAGTGTTGAGGATAATCTAACGTGTGTGAATACAGTCACAATTCACTGTTGAAAACCTGTTAACAGCTTGAAACCTAGGTCTGGTTTCTCTATTACATGTTTTTTTAGTTTTTTAAAAATTTCAACAAAAAAAGTTTTTTCAAGTGTGTTAGCTTTTTTAAATTCATCCTTGATAATTAAGTCTTTCTTATAATTCCAAAGCAACTATTTTAACGTGATTAGATTTTAAAAGTTGATACCATCTCCAACTTAAATATTAGATGACTTTTAACTTTTTGTTCCCTACGAATCATCATAACTGTTAGAAAAGGAATTAAAAAATGAAAAAATAAACATTATTCATATATTGTAATTAAAAATTAAGATTTTCAGGAAAGCTGGTTTCAAATTTTTCAGGAACTTCTTGCTAATTATTTATAAAACAAAAAATGTACCTTGTTTATTTTATCTCCCTATTTTATTTTAATAGAAGGTTCAAAAAAGGCCTCTGTTTTTACTGTCATTGACTTTGTACTTTTTAATTCAAGAAAATGCCTTGTCTTTTTGTATCCCAAGAAACCATATACTCAAACATAATTATATCGTTAAGGCTTTATATCATGTTTAATAAATTGTAATCATAACTTATTAAATTTTAGTTAAATTTTAAATCTCGGTTAATCTATTAATCATTAATAAATAATGATGTATAATTTTACTGAGATTTAGAAATCTCATCTATAGTCTTACCCCAGTCATTCTTGTTTGAATCATCGACGAAGAAACATCGATTTTTACGTGTCTCTTGAGTGGTTTATTTCAAAATACAGAAGGCTACTGACAAACAGTCAGCATTATAAATTCGAACTTTAGTTTGAAACAAAGATGTCTCGTAAAAAGTAATGTTGTAAGAAACTTAAAAAAAAGCGTTTCAACTTCATGTAACATATACACTGAAAAAAAAAGCAAATTACTACTGCGAAATTATGATTCTTTTATTAGCGGTGACGTCATTCTAACCAACCCCTTCGTAAAGAACTGCCAAATTAGATACTTGCAAGTGAAAAGTATTGGAAGTTAATAAACTATTATTGGAAGTTAATAATTTTTAATTTTAAATGTTGAACTTGGCATTTACATTTAGGTCTAACAGGCGATCTTTCCATCGAGAATTTCGGTAACCCTGCAGATTAAGCCGATGTTTCACATTCAATAAATCAAATTTGATATAAATACTGCTTGTTATTAAGGAAGATGTTTGTTTATTTATTTATTTTAATATTTTTTGATAAATACCGAAATTTGTATCCGAATGTCTGTGAGCTAACAAAGATTTCTTTCCATTCCTTGATTGTAATAAAGAACTATAAAATGTGTCGTCAAAATTTAGAGAAAAACTCTTTACTTTTTCCAAATTTTTTCAAAAGCATCAAATATATTTCACTTTTGATAAAAAGAAGAAAAATGACAAAATAATTTCACTTTAAAATACGTTGTGTTTTAAAAGAGAAACAAAATCAAAAACTTCCTCAAATGTGTTTAATTAAGATTTAATTAATGAAAAAAAAAACCAGGAAACAATAGCCTAATTCATCAAAAATAATTCATGTTTTAAAAAATATCTTATTTAGTTTCTTTTATTTGTAATTTTATTTTTATAACGTAAATAAAAATCTCAATGAACGAAAAAAATGACAGCTTAAATAAAAAATTTGGTAAAATAAAATTCGCTGCTAAGAAATTAATTAATATAGAAATGCATTAAAAAAACTTTTGACAGTATCATTTAAAATATACGAATGCAATATAATCAGCGTCGATTATTTCATTAAATACGGGAAAATTTCAGATTCCCAGCATAATATAAAAAATAATTTGAGCAACTACCTTGAACTCCTACTAATTTGAAAAACTAACTTGTTAGTGCACCGTGAAGCAAAAAAAAAAGAGTGAGAAGACTGCTCTACAGTAGGCTACATCTAAATTAAAAAGAAAAATTCTAAATAAAATTCCTGAAAAGTAAAATAAAGTAAATCTATGCATTAATTTTGAAATACATTCAGTCAATTTTTATAACGTGATATGGCAACTATAACTAAGTTTAAAAGTATAAATATTTATAAAAATGCAAATATCTTAATATGCTTTTAATACAATTTGTTTTTGGTTGTCAAAAAGTAACTCAGTAACTTTTAAAAGTAATTTATCCAACCCTGGTGTAGGCCAATGGATGCAGTGAAATGATGATTTGAAATCAACAATGAAGACAATGCCAGTCTGTATCCCACATCTGATTATTTCCTCCATCAATTGACAAAGGAATTAAATCTAATGGCAATAGCCCAAATATGGTCGGAACCACACTTGTCCCCCTCTTTCATTCTAAGGAAAATCTTCCCATTACCGCCTTTATTGCTGATATGAATTTTTTTCCATAATGATCTGCCTTGGCCCATGAGAATAACAACTTTATATCTACTTGCTACATTTTAGCTACTGAAATGCTAAATGGAATTCTTTCAAATAGATTAGGAAAAACAGATTTCTTTACAAATACATTACCCTGTCAGTGAAAAAAAAATTAAAGTATCAATTGTATGAATAATGCTAATTTATAATAAAAAATATTTTTACTGTAATACAATTTTATGAAAAGTTAAGGTTTTTAATATTAAAAAGAAATAATTTAATAGATTTTTTAAATTTTGAAATAATGACCCAAATAGCTTGAACTGTCTACAAAATCATATTGAACTACAAAATCTTGTAAATAACAATGGGTGAGACCAAATTATTTACCAAGTGACATCCTGGAACAGCTGTTTCACGCTCTTTGGCGATCATCAGCTAGGAGTAGTCACCAGTCAAAAAAAGATCTCCCCTTTGAGGCACCACTGCCCTTCTCACATTCAAAATCTTGTAGCTTGCTCTTTTGTTGAGGAATGACTATTTCACCTTAAAAATCATCATCATTCAAAAGCCGTTGGCCAGTTAAAACAGATTACTAAATGCATTAGATTAGTTAAAAGTTAAATAGATTAATAAGATATTTTTGTATTGTATTGACTGAATGGAATCTATCGAGACATCGTCTGCTTCAGTGAAAATCATTCTACTTCAACCTTAAATTCAATAAAACAAGTACTTAGGCATCTAAAATTATGCTTAGACATCTTACAAGGGAATGGTTAGGCTTGTCAGTCCGAAACATCCCTTGAAATTTTTATCATTTATTCAGTACCTTAAGAAGTTGACATATACCTAATTTTAGCTGCTTAATTTACAGTGAAACGGGGTTAAATAAAATGCTAAAGTTACCGAGGCCGACGAGAATCTCAGGCCGAGGCGCTGAGAAATCACGTGATGAGTAGAGTTTAACCTCAAGAGGGGTTAACGGTTCTCGATAGCGGTCTTGTGAAAGTATGTTAAAATAAGTTATTTTTAACGTTCAAGCAATCGATTTCCTCAACCCTGGAATATATTGGATTTGCTGAACATATATAAGACAAGTTGGCAGCAATTTATGTACGGTTAGTTAGTTTTTAGCTATAGTTTCATTGTGCAGAAACCCGTTAGGCCTAATTCAATTCACTGTGTTATGATTCAAACGAAGACTACACAAAGCTGAGGATACAAAGCCTACGATTGATTCAAAAAAAGACCACATTGCAGGTTATTCATTCGAGTGTTTATTGAAGCAAGCAAGCGGGAAAATTAAGAGAAGTGGGAAAGTTAACAAGCGAAATTGTGTGAAATAACTATCATAAGATGTCAACATAGTCAAATCATTTCAAGAACTGTGGATACACTATTAAAAGTTACAAGTGGATAATCTACGAAATAACAACGAACATTTATCGGGTGAATATCATCGACAGTAGCAAGTGAATAATTTTGAAGAAGCTGATATTACAACTTTATCTTAAAGTAAAGATAATAGACATCGACGAGATAGTGCAAAATAATTAGTGCTTTTGAATTACAGAAGAACCAAGTGTGATACTTCGATAGTGATTAAATCTATAAGTTTATTATTTGATTGATCTTCAAGTAGAAGATTCAGTGTGCTTATTTTGAAAGAGTGCGAAATTAGCAAACGTATTTTAGTGAGTGAATTTATTAATTTATTAAGCTGTGACGGATCGTCATGTGATTTACTTTGTGTGAACTTCCATAATCAGTGTGTTAGTGATCCTTCAACGATAAGACTCCTTAAGCAACTTAAGCAATGCCGAGCATAGATATTAATATTATTGATCTAAGAACTTTTAATCAAATTGAAGAATAGAACAATTTAATTATGAGCTATTAAAGTACTTTATGTACTCATCCAATTATTGTAATTTGTACTAGTCAAGAATTAAAAAAAAATTAAAAATTAATTAAAAAAAAACAACACTTGTTGTTTTTCAGTTAGCTATATTATAGGGGAGACCGGGGCAGAGCGGTCCACTTTTTTTGGTTGAATTTTTTTAATTTTTTTATTAAGAGATTTTCCATTGCATTTATTTTTGTCATAATCGGGAACTATTCAAGAATGCAAATACTTGATTTCATTTCATTATATCCATAAATAAAATTGGTATTAATTCGCAAAGCAAAAATGGTAAAGTGGTCCAACCTGCCCCGACCATGGGGCAGGCTGGACCACCCCATGGGGCACGTTGGACCGGGTAAGAATAACAACATTTAAAGTAAGATTTTTATTGAATATAAAATAATATGCCATTTAGGATATCATGAAATAAAGTTTAACTTAACGTAGACTACCTAAGGTATTACATATTCAAGTGAAAATTTAAAATAATCATTATGCAGTTGAAAGTCGTAAATGAATAATATCAAATACGGTAGGTTTACATTAAATTAATTAATCACTTTCACTAGAGAAATCTTCTTTGCAGTTGAGGCATTCGTAAAATAAACCCCGAAAATCACTGGCTACGCAGGAACTATGGGCCCATCTCTTGCACTGCGTACATTGAATCCACTCCTGCCATGGTTTGCTTTTTTTAAAGTTCTTCAAACAGGAGAGGCGCACAGCATCTTAATCATCACTAATCATCTGTAATTGTTTCCTCTTTATCCCTTTTCCTTTGCTTCTATTTGTTTGTTTTTTTGTTTATGTTGCTTTTAGAGACTGTTGGCGGAGTCGTGTTTTTCGTTGCTACTCTTTCTTTTCTTTCTTTAGATTTTCGTTGCTCTTCTTGCAGAGCTTTTTTTACTGGCGTATCCGTCAGTATTGCCGTTGACCTTTTTTTGTTCTCTATTAAGATTATTAAGCTTATATTGTTATTTATGCCATTTTTTAATGCTTTCTAATGTAACAAAGTATATATAGAATTTATATTTAATTTAGAGTATCACTTACTGAAAATTGTGTTAGTTCACTTAGGATGTAATTGTGTGTGTTTTAGAATACGCTCCCTCTTCTGAAATGTTTAGACTGATTGGGTGTACTTTTTGCCCGTGTGTTTCAGATTCATCAACTGATCTGATTTTTACCGCCAGAGTGTACTTAAACAGATGAAACCACGTGATCACTCAATCAACGCACAACTGTTTTTTCGAAGTTTTTCTTTTTCTTTCGCACAAACTGTTTTCTAAATAAGCTCAAACCATTAAAATAATATAATAATAATAATAACAATATACAAGACTTTACCAAATACAAAAATTCAAATATATAATTACAACAATACAATTATTAAAAATCAAAATATATTCCCTCAGAGACCAAGATTTTAATCGTGTCATGTTGCCAATTCCACAACGTGACAGTTTGCATAGTTTTTAATTAGAATTAAACAGTTAAATGTGTAAATTGGCTATTTTCGAAGATTAAGATGCCTTTGCCCGAAGTCTTCCCCTATTACGGTACTTGCTGAGAGGAATTACTAAAGGGGTAATATCCTTTAATATTATAGGGTACACACACTATATAATAGCCTACATAAAAAATATATAAAAATATAATATGTAGTAATATAATACAATATAATATAATAGGCCTAATAAATATATAATATAGAAAAAAAAATAATGTATAGTGCCAAAATATTTTATTGTAAAAACAGCGGGGCAAAGTGGACCACTGGTCCAATGTGCCCCGTGTCGTTCGGTCCACTCTGCCCCATCGCCATTTTGGCGTTTCCTTCAGTTGTAACTATCGACTACTTTAAGTATTCAATTCATACTATAGCTTAAAATGATCTTTAGATTGCCGCCTTTAATATGCATATTACGGTTGTGTTATTCAATGCATCGCTGAACGGCAATATTAAAGTAAAAACAATACTAAACATTTACTCACCCGAACAAAAACAAAACAATCGATCACCTCACTGTCACCAATAAGCCGAATTCCCTAACACTTTTGTGGTAGCAGCGCCACAATGGCACCAACCTTCTATCCGATTTTTGGCACATTCTAGCGTCTACACGAATTACTAAAGTCAACGGTCCACTCTACCCCTAGGTCCACTTGGCCCCGGTCTCCCCTACTATATTTTATAAGATAGTTAGATACATAAAGCATAGTATATATATATATATATATATATATATATATATACACACACACACATATAGCCAGTCTAATGTACTGCCAGTCAATATAGTCAGTGTTAATATGTCATCCTGTAAATATACACAGTCAGCCTATTTGAATCTCTTATTCCCTAGAAAATAAATGATTTGAATATGTGCAAGTGAGTGCAGTGTAAATGTTTGTTTAGACTGTGAATGTAGAAAGGAATATGTGAGAAGATGAGTGATGTCAATTAGTGCAAGAATGCAGTCTGTGTAAAGAAGGGGATATTTGAGAGAATGAATGGTAAAGACTGGAGCAGAATTTAAGAAAGAAAGTGAATGACCTAAGAATTTTTGTTTCCATTGTTATAATTTTTAATGCTTGTTTAAAATTTGCATAAGTTTTTACAGTAAATATTAACTGTTGTTCAAGAATAAATTATTAAAAAAAAATAGTTTATTTTGATACCCCAAGACTCAGATTACATAGATCAAAGAGGTCAAATGACATGGAAGAAATAAAAATAGATGGAGAAGAGGTGGAGAGAAGAGAAGAATTCAGGAAAAAAAATCAGAGGGTCTTCAAGAAAAGGCAAAAAAGAAGACTGGAGCAAAATGGACGGAAGAAAGAAGGAAATAACATGGAGAAAGAATGTAGAGTACTGGAAAAGAAGAAAGAAAGGTTACTGTCAAAAAAGTCCTTTTCAGGACCAAAAATTTATATGAAAGAGAAACCATTTTGATGATTATTTAAATAAAGAAAAAAAAATTCTAGGTATGGAAGACATCATCAAGAAATTTGTGATTATTGTTGTATCACTGTTATTAAGAAGATATGGCAAGTACATAGATTATATTTCCTCATTTATTTTCATGAATTATCTGATATTAACGTAACAAAAATAAAACGTTTTCGTGCGTACTGAAAAAGAATTCTCTTAATAACTAGACCTGTACTAGAATCACATTCAATTGTAAAGGAGAAAGGTAAGTTACTATTAAGAAATCTCAGTATTTAATAATCATTTTATAAATAAAAAATTAACTAAATTGCACTATATATAAATATATATATTGATGTGTGTATGCATACAAAATATAATTTTTGAAAAGTAGATTTTGTGTAATTGCTGTTCAATGGTTTAAAATTAGACGAAAAATAATACTAAATAAATAACAGTAATTTGAATAAATATTTTATGTGCACTGTGTTTCGTTGAAATCATTACTAAAATGATGCTTCCAAAATCAACATGCTATTATTATTATTATTATTATTACTATTTTTTATAAAGATATTGTTATATCTATGAACATCATGCTCTTAACAAAATGATTAATATTGTTTCATATCCATAGCAAGAAAAGTAATGCAATTTACTGGACTTAATTATGTTTCTTACACAACATATTTTAATTTTTTTTTTTTGGAAATTCACTAAAAAAGTTTAGAACTATAACTTAAAAATTTTAAACTGAAATTCTCAACATATATTACATGAACATATACATAAGTTGCATCTGTGTGTAATAATTTGTTAGTGAATATGAGCAGGATGAATTTAGCAGTAAGTTATCTTTTCTATATTTTAATAATATAAATATCTTAAATATTTTTTTTTTAAATAATAAAATTTATGTTTTTAAAATCAATTTTTAAAAAAAAATTAACTAAGTAATTACTATAATAAAACGAATCGTTTGGCCTTTTCAAGTTTTATTAAATAAAAATAATAATAAGCATTAACTCTAAATACTTACTAGATAAGTAAAATTTATGAAAATCAATTGAAAACTATTTTAGTCTAAGTTTCACATTTTCAATTACTTTAATCTAAAAGACACAGTGTGTTTAGTGTGACGAGTCTGAAGCTTCAAGGCAATGAAATTCGCTCCGACTCTTTGGGTCACGTGACTAAAAAAAATGACGTCAGCACCTCGGCCTGTCGTTTCTCGGCCTCGAAAAGTTACAATGTGACGTCATCATTCTTTGGGAGCCACGCGTGACGTCATGATTCTCCCGTGCCTGCTGCAGCGTTCAAGGTCGAAACGAAGTGAAGCCAAGAAAAATACTTAACTTTTAAAAAGACACTAAATTTAATTACTGTTTATAAAATAAAAGCAATAAC
The DNA here is from genome assembly GCA_023159025.1 of Thereuonema tuberculata. Lineage (NCBI taxonomy): Eukaryota > Metazoa > Arthropoda > Chilopoda > Scutigeromorpha > Scutigeridae > Thereuonema > Thereuonema tuberculata. Next base: position 11,297 of record JAFIDM010076242.1, on the reverse strand, counting down.
TGAAAAGTGTGGCCACATTTGTATTTTAAAAGAAAGTAATTTTACATAAAAAAAAAATAATAAAGAATAAAAAACAAAGAATAAAATAAACAAAAAAAACAATATAATTTACAATTGAAAAATTAAAGAAAAGCCTAAATAATGTTAAATGTAATATTATTGGCATGTTATAAATACAATTACAAATAAGAATAACGACAATAAATCGAATAATAATAATAATACTATTATTAATAGTAATAATAATATCGATGGAGATTTTGCTTTTAATAGCTTTCACTGGCAGTGGTGGTTCCAGTGGTTATTCGGCACACTGGGTGCTATACCAAAAAACCTTGGTAAGCACTTACAAGATCTAAATATTGACAAAATCTCCATCGGTCAACTCCAAAAAGCCGCACTGCTTGGATCAGCACATATTTTGCGCCGATACATTACGACATCCTAGATTCTTGGGAAGAATTCGATGCGTTTGAAGGCCAACACCAGCTAAAGAACTGGCAGCTGTGATACACATTGTTTTGTAGTGTCCTGTATAATAATTTAAAGAATTTAGCAAAAAATAAAGGAATAGAAAATGTTTTAATTAAAAATGGAAATTACATTCGTTAACTTGGGAAACATTACTACATGTAATTATAATAAACATGTGTGGGATTTTAGTAAAAATAGAAAGTCAACTGAATAATCAACTGAAATTAGTATTTAAAACAAAGTAATTTTACATAAAAAAAATAAAGTAAAAATACTACAATTAAAAAAAATTGAAAAAAAGTATATGTAATGGTAACTGTAAACTATTGACGTATAATAAATATAATTTCAAATAAAAATAATGACAATAAATCGAATAATAATTTAAAGAAATTAACAAAAATTAAAGGAATATACAATGTTTTAATTAAAAATGGAAATTTAGGAAACATTTCAAAATTGAATTACTCTGGAACTAACAATGTTTCTAAACATTGAATTCACAGCAAATGTTTAAATTACTACTACTAATAATAATTACATTACAAAAGAATTATAACATGTTTTCGATTTTAAAATCGTTGGCTTTATAACCCGAACTATATATGAAATTATAGCAATAATAAAAAATAATCGAGTAAAAACTCTATATGTCTAGATAATCTGTCAACAATAGAGTCAGAAACTTCCAATAATTCCTTTGCATTATCTTAAATATATCTATTCTTGAATTTCAAATTATTTTATACTTAAGAATTTGTCTTTTTAGATTTATTTTTATTTTAACGAAAGTAATTTCCATTTTTAATTAAACATTTTCTATTCCTTTATTTTTTGCAAAATTCTTTAAATTATTATTATTATTATTATTATTATTCGATTTTTTGTCGCTATTCTTATTTGTAATTGTATTTATAACATGCCAATAGTATTACATTTAACATTATTTAGGCTTTTCTTCAATTTTTCAATTGTAAATTATATTGTTTTTTTGTTTATTTTATTCTTTGTTTTTTATTCTTTATTTTTTTTTTATGTAAAATTACTTTCTTTTAAAATACAAATGTGGCTACACTTTTCAGTTATTGCTTTTATTTTATAAACAGTAATTAAATTTAGTGTCTTTTTAAAAGTTAAATATTTTTCTTGGCTTCACTTTGTTTCGACCTTAAACGCTGCAGCAGGCACGAGAGAAGCATGACAGTCACGCGTGGCTCCCAAAGAATGATGACGTCACATTGTAACTTTAGCATTTTATTTAACCCCCTTTCAGTATAAAGAAGCAGCTAAAATTTGGTATATGTCAACTACTTAAGGTCCTTAATAAATGATAAAAATTTCAAGGGATGTTTCGGACTGACAAGTCTAACCATTCCCTTGTTTAGACATTCAAATTAATAAAATGAGAAATATGATAACTATAAAACTTTCTTATTTTTGAACTTCTAACGTTTCACTTGTGGCAGCACCATTCTAAATGAAATATTAAAAATTACATTTGTATTCTTTGTTTCGTTTCTGTTGGGTTTTTTTTTCTGTAATAAAGCATTATTAAAGAAATATTAAAGTCTTTTACAGCCTCTTTTTTTCGTTTCAATCTATTTTCTTTGAAATCTTATTCAGTTCCTTGAAATTACTTCTTCGGTGAAAAGAAAAGAAGAAAACTTGTTTTAATAAATGATAGTTGAAAATTCATCATCATTTTCCCATTTTAATTAAAAAAAATATTGAAGGAACGAATAAATTATATGTGGAGTGCGAACGCAATGTCGAACATTTTAATATGTCTTATCTTTTTAAAAATGGAAACTCATTCATCATCATCATCTGTGTTCTGTCGCAGACAGGTCTAATGGCAAGCAGCAAATAAGGTCAACAATGTCTCTTTCTCCAATTCGTTCTATCTCTTGCCTTCTCTTTCAGGTCTTGATATCCACTTGTAGTCATTACGTCATCTAGGATCATCTTTCTCTTTCTTCCTCTTGGTCTCTTTCCTTCAATCTTCCCCTCCAATACTTTCTTCATGCACCTCTCAGCACATGTCCAATCCAGTTCTTTTTCTTCTTCTTATATTCTTTAATACGCTTCTCTCTTCCTCCTACTTTTTCCAGAACTTCTTCATTAATCATCCTGTCTGTCAACTTAATTTTCTCCATCCTCCTCCAAGCCACATTTCAAATGCTTCCACATCTCAGCTTCTCTCTTCCTCAGGGAAACTCATTCATTCGTACCCAATTATTTGCTTCGTACCCAATTATTTGCTTATTTAGAAACCTGAAACTTAAGTGAAGGGCTTAAGTCATTTAAAATAAAGTGTTTTTGTTACTTCGGTAAATATTAACAGATAAACAGCTAATCTATATAATAAGCACGAGTGTTTGTTTGTTTGTTTGTTTGTCTTGAAATAGCATCGCGATTTCTCAAATGATCTTTACCAAATTTGGCACGAGGTTCACATGCATCCCTGAATAATGCATACACAATGAAAACCCGATCCGGACTAAGGGTTGTAAATAGGGGGCAAACATTCTTGAAGGGTAGGCATATCTCTGAAACCTCTTTAGTTGGAAACACTAAATTTGATATGAGTGTTTTTTGTCAAAATCTAAAAGATACGTATTCGACAAATTTTCAATATTCGGATCCTAAGAGTGTAAACAGCAGGGCGGTTTATGAGCGGATTGGCAAACATTGCTGAAGGATACTTCTACGGGGTTTTGGAAAACATAAAGATTTATAATGAATAAATGACTTTTTATGAAGGCTTGAAGTGATAGGAGTGCGGAGAAAAGGAGAAAGGGGTGGTAAGTCTTATATTCTCCGATCTCGAAATTAATTTCATATCTACGGATTTCGAGTTACAAAATTCAAATATAATATTACTTTGATCACGTGATTTTTTTTATACCAACTGTGGAAGTTTAGAAGTGACCTCACATTTTCAATTTGTTTCTCAACCATATCATTGTAACCCGTACAAAGAATGGATATTTCGCTAGTGTCTATTATATTTGCGCTAAACCACCGTAATTATAACAACTCTCATTTCTTATAAATTACAACTTAATAGTTTATATAGATCTCCATTTTGATACACTGTGGTTTATGAAGTGAAGAGTACGATTCTCAAAATAACGATGAATCAAACTTTACAACTTAAGGCTAGAGGTTTAAGGATTTTTATATGATATGAGTACCATATTGATAGAAATGTGGATATAAATTAAGGCAATAAATAAACTGAAACCATCTTTATAGCATACTCGTTAAAGCATTACTAATTCAGAATATAAATATCTTCAAAAACTAGAATTAAGGGTTTTTACTTTCTGTTTTAGATTGCTTTGAAGATGATAAAAATTGATGCAAATCTTTGTTTTTCTTGTGTTTAATTATTATCTAACAAGAAGTTCCGGATAGAACTCGAAGCATAACTTACTTAAAATCTTCCTTCTTCTTTGTCTTTTTTAAAGCCCTGAAAATTATACTAAAAGTTGTTATTTTTCTTTTTGTATCTGCTGATGCAAACTTTTGTTAGTATATTGTGCAGAAAGTAATGAAATCCACATTACTTATTTAAATAGTCTGAATACAATACATTTAATGTCTCGGAGAAACAATAATCAGATTTTTAAGCGGATTAGTATCTTTGTTTAGGACATCAGTGGAAATCCGTTGATATGATTTTAATTCTTTTCTATGGGATTTTTTGACAAATATTCTGCTCTAATTTCTTGACAAGGACCCATAAAAGAAAAAAATTGAGAATATAAAAGTAAGGTTGAGTCTTGAAATTAAATATGCAAGTGATGTTTGAAGAAAACTCATTCAGCCTTGAAAAGTTATTACGTGGAGTAGAGGAAAACTAGATGACCAAATATATCAGGCTCATATTTTATGTTTATTTATAAATAAGCTTCTCAACATCTGTTCAAAAAATCCGTCCATTCGTTTCAGCAAAAGAGGCGTACAAACAGAAGAACAAGGATGAAAAATAGTGGAATAATGACACTTCGATGCTCACATCGACTATTTTATCATGATGTATCCGTCGCTGTATTCAGTCAAAATCCTTAAAGTTATTCGTGAAAGGATAACTTTACGACAGTGTAAATTATCTGAGTTGTCTGTGAAATTATTCTGTTGCATAAGCTTTTTTACAAGATAGAATTCCAATGTAAAGACAGATGGCTTGGTTTTGAGATGAAGATATTAACTGCAGATTTAAGTCGAAGAGGTTGGTAGTCTTCTTAGATGAATTGGATACAAGACTATTAAGTATTCTATTGAATTTTAGAATTAGGACTGTATTTAATCTTATTAATGTTAAAAAAATAGGCATGAATTTCTGGGTTAATTCACCTTGTTAGGAATTTTAATTTCCTTTTAATAAAAAGGTATTTTTACAACGGTAAAAATCTTTCTATCCTATCTTTCTTTAGGAAAAGATTTTTTTTGCTGTGCAAGTTGGCGTTACATTTATTGTTGTTGATTTTCTTGTTTCGGGGGTCACTGCCAGGTGTGACGGTGACCTCCACTTAAGTATCTTACCTTTCTGGGTCTTTTATCGGGGAAGGTGAATTGGGCTGATGAGTCCCATGCAGAACGAAACGGCTGTTCCCGATTCCTTCCGATAATTGAATCAGAAAGGCAATTTATTCATGTGCTAACCTTGGTTTTTATTCTGTTTATTTAAAAAAGTATGCAACTTTAATTGAAAAAACTTCAAGATATTCATTGATAACTTCATTGATATTTCAAGAGTTGATATTTCATTTTAATTACCTCTAAATTCTTCACTCTTGCTTTATGGTCGTAAAATTTTAAATAATAAAAAAAAAATTCCTTAACGTTATTATTGTTTTCATTAATAATTATTAATAATACAAATTCATTCTTTAAAAAATTAATAAAAGAACTTGAAACCTAATTAAAGCTTGATTAGTTCAACCATCAACTAGTTAAAATATGAGTTAAAGTAAATTCACGCAAAGTAGGGTCATTTCTAAGTTTGTTCTTCACCTTTTTGTACGTAGTTATGTACATTTCAGAGTGCTTCTTGAATGAATCGAGAAAAAAAGCAGATTTTATTCATGTACTGGTATATAGAAACAGTACTACCTTGTAAAAATACCAAATGAAAACACTGCATACTACGTAAACAACGCACACTAGTTACAAGAACTTCATTCTATAGCTTTGATCGACTGATTAAAGTGTCGTTATTGGTTGATTAGTAACCAGTAGCAAAAAGCAAGAAGGGTTGATATTAAAGTCACTTGGTGCTGTTCGAATACCACTTGGGAACTCAGTCGTTCACCGCAACAGTAGGGAACAAATTCTTTAGGATTTCTTCCTCATTTCTTCCTTCTGAAAAATGTGGATCATCTAGAGAAGTCTTCTTCAAATTTTACTTTCCTTTACAGAATCTCTGATATCAGAAAATCACAAAATGTTGCCAACATCCTGATAATTATCTTGAATTTGCGATAAATATTCATAATCTGCATTTTACCATAGGCTAGCAATCATACTAAATTGTATATTAAATAATTCTTTATTCTATAAATTTTATTCTATTCTAGATTGTTATTCTATAAATTTCATTACAAACTTTCTTTCTTTCTATAAAAATAAAAATGTATAGTTTCATTCTTCTTTCATTGTGACTGTCTAAGAATCATTCTCTGTTATTTTCAGTCATTACTACGAAGCGTAAATAAAAAATCCACAGAATTGCTGAAAACTGACGCAATGAAGGCTGGTTTCTTCTTCATTGAACTGAATGAAATTAAAACGAAAGTCATATATTGCTGCCGTCACCTTGTTAAGAATTTACAATACTTTTTCTTAGGCTTTGTCTGTTAACTTTTGTATCTCAGCAACAGATTTTATGAAGGACTAATTGGATTTGCCCAGAATTGCAATGGAAGAATCACCAAAGCCGAAGTAATCATTCACAATTAACTCCTGGCATGTCAGAGGAATCCAGAGGAAATAGGAACGGAAGGAAAAGCTGTTCCTTTGCCCTTCCGCTGCCTTTGTTGTAAAAAAAATAATTTCCTGAAGAAGCAAAAGGAAGTCAAAATGCAAAAAGCAGCAACAAATCTTATTTTAGATCAAACCTTATTGAAGCTAATTTCTAAGATCTTGTCAATAAGATTTTGTTTTAATAAGGTTGACTATTGTATTCTTAACAACATTATTGTATTCTTAACATAGTTGTTGTAATAGTTTATTTCCTTTTCTTTTTCAGTCGCTAATCACTGAGGTGTCCTAATGAATTGTAAATCTTAGCCTTTTTATATTTATTTTATATATACAAGATTTCAGCAATATTCTAGCTATGGATATCAAAGTCTCGATTTTGGATATCCCGTGACTGGAGATTAGTATTGTCCAAAAGTGTATACAAAAATATAGCAAATTACGAAGAATAAAAAAATTTATTTCAGCTTTCCGTGAAATACTTTTTCATTATTGTACATTTTTTTTGTACATTTATGCCTTTAACTTCAATGAGCTACTGAACTGAAGCTCCCACTTTTATATCCTTCCTAGAGCATGAAGTTAGATAATGGAGTTCAGCACGAATTTCCTCATATTCATCTGCAGAGTAGTATCTACAACAGGGGTGCACAACCTCAGGAACTCTGAAGGCCAATATTTTTAAAAACTTTTTATGGAGGGCAGCAGCTTCTCATACTCCAACCCCCCCCCCCCCCCAACCGTTAGATTATATGATTTAATCAATCAATGACAGCTTATTTTTATATATACTTTAATCAATATTTTTTCCCACTCTTTATTTAAATTATTGCTAAATGTCTTAAAAATTTTAACCTAAGTAGTAATTTGAATCTGTAAGAGAAATTTTTATTTAAAATTAAATACTGGATATCGCTTGGGACAATACAATTCAACTCAATATAACTTTTTGTAACAGTTTAAATTTTAAGAATAGATTATATTCTTTTCGTAGTACTTGTCATCATTCAAATGATTCAATCAAATAATTTTAATGCGGATTTGAAATTCTGCGAACTAATGCATTTCTTGTTTCCATTTATATTGGAATCTAAGTAAGAGATATGATTTAGGCCTAGTTCGACAATGCATAGAAGAAATCCCCTTAAATATTCAACAACATAAATATTTTTGAGAAGCTAAGTGAACGAAGTCTGGATTACCATTGGATAATTCCAAGTATTATTATATTATATAAAAGCGTTATTCTGTCTGTCATTGTCATAAGACTTTACGCTTTTCCAATTTTGAGAAAAACTATAAGAGATAGATTGGTCATGTAAATGGATAAAATGTAGAGCTTCTTAAGACAAACAAAATGGTACAAAAATCTTTCGAAAAAAGTTTTTGGTTTCCAAGATGGCGCCTTTTAAAGTATCAAATTTTGACTTTTTCTCAATTTAAACGAAAAATATATAAAAGTTGAAAGAGAAAAAAATGATGAGAAAATGTTGGTATTTAAAAGTTCTATTGAACGACATATCAGTCATTAACAAACGTTTCTGCGTTTGGAAGATACATGCAAAAATGAAGTGGTTTTGGGGCAAACCTCCCCCCCCCCCCCGTGTGAGTGCCAACGCGCAATACACATGAGTTAAGCGGAGAAGCCCACAATGAGCTGGGAAGTCGTGTATTCTCCGATCTCCATATTAATTTGCTAAATAAATAAAGGTGTTTTTTTTTTATGCTATACATGCAAGGGTTCCGGAGCGAAGCGACGATACCCATCTAGTCGTACTGTAACGTAATTCAAGATGTTGAAACCGTGATATTTCCTCTTCTGAAAAATATCGCAATTAGAAATTTTGGTTTGAAAAATATTTGTATTCGAATGACAAATAACCAATTCTCTTTTGAAGGTTATTTAGATGAAAATGTCACATCCATTAGCACATCTCTTTGAAAGGTTCAGAAAAACAAACCATAAACTTAGAAAATTTGTCACTGTAGAAATAAAAGAAGAAAATAGGAAAATGATATTCCTTTCAATTAGATAAAATTAGCATCAGTCAATTTTCCAGTGATCATAAAAGATCATTTGAATGAGCTCAATTCCCAAGGGACGCGTCAATATTTGGAGAAGAGATTAATTAAGACAGAAAGAGAAAAAAGAAAACAAAGAAAATTAAAGGAAAAATTCCTACATTCTTCTTATCATAAGAACAAATAAGAAAACTAAAAATCCATAATATTAGCATCATAAATAAAATCTTTCTAATTTATGATAAGGATAAAAATATTTTAATTAATTTTACTTATATTAAAAATTCGCAATTTATTAACATATCTAAATTTAAGTGTTTGCAGAAACAAAAGAAACCAAAAAAATAGTTAATTATTAATCTCCTGATTTTACATACCATACTCACAAAATATTCCAAGCAAGGTTAAATTAAAGCATAAACTACAAATAATATAAGCAAATCAAACCATTAATTGGTGACTAATAATATTCTTGATTGTGTTTTTCATACTTATCATATTTCTTTTATTTTATTTTGCAGAGTATTTTGCTGAATGTTCGTTTATAAAATTATTACAAAAGTGGTCACTGTTATAGCTTGATTTGTTAATTGTTTACATTTATTAACCACTGAAACACTACTAGTTAACTGAAAATATGATGAAAGCACAATGTCAGAATGTTAATAAACTTAATATTTTTTTCAACAATCCCTTCCCGTTCCACCAGTTGTGGGTCTAGGAATTAACTAAGCCTCTCCACCTCTCCCTGTTCTTCCAAGCCTCTTCTCTATATATTCTTTCCCATGGGATGCCTCTCTCTTCCAGGCTGGACTTCACATCATCCAGCCATCACTTACGCGGTCTCCCTCTTGGTCTCTTCCCTCCTTCTTTAAACTCTTGCCAGATCTTAGGAGTCCTACCATCTTCCATTCTTTTCACATGCCCGAACCAGCTCAGCCTTCCCTCTTCTACCTTTTTCCTCAAACTTTTTACGCCCAACTCCTCCCGGATATCCTCATTTCTCACTCTGTATAATCTAATCTTCCCTGCTATACCTCTAAGAAACTTCATCTCCCCAGCTTGAAGTCTACTCCAGTCTCTAGCATTCATCACCCATGTCTCCGCTGCATAGGTGACTATAGGCACGTAATACATTTTATATATTATTTCTTTTACCTTCCTTGGGACTTTCTTATCCCATATCAGGTGTCTCACTCCCTGGTATAGCTTTCCCTCTTTCTCCAACCGCCTTGTGATTTCATGCTCCACTCTACTATCCCTTGTTATTTCGGCCCATAGGTAAGTAAATCTCTCCGTGATCTTCAATGCCTTGTTGTTTATGCAGATATCCCTTTCCAGGTTTTTGTCCCGTCCCACCACCATCACTTCACTTTTCTCTTCGCTAACTTCAAGATCCACCAGTTTCAGTTGCTGAGTCCATTCATCCAGTTCCCTCTGTACGTCAACAATTTCCTCACCCCATATTACCATGTCATCTGCGAAGATCATATGATTTGTGTCTTTATTCTGTTTTTGTAGGTTTTCCTTAACCATTCTTCCTACCCATTCCATTATTATATTGAACAGCATTGGCGACAAAACACTCCCCTGCTTTAATCCTCTCTGGATTTCAAACCAACCAGTTGGCCCTTCTGTGGTTCTTACTCTACATCGGTTCACCCTATATATTTCTTTTATCCAGTTCACTATGTATGGATCCACTCCCAGTTCCTCTAGACTTAGCCATATGTATTTTCTGTTCACCATATCGTAAGCCTTTTTTATGTCGATGAACACCATATACACTTTCTTCCCAAATTCCCACTTCTTTTCCATCTGTCTCACTGAAAAAATCAAATCTATTGTGCTTCTCCCTGGCCGGAACCCATGTTGTTCTTCACTTAACAATCCCTCGCACTTAGTTTTCATTCTGTTCAGGAGAATTCTTTCAAACACTTTAGCGAATTGGCTCATCAAGGTGATTCCTCTATAATTCTTACACAGTCTCCTGTTCCCCTTCTTGAAGATCAGTATCACTTCCCATTTTCCCCAATCTTCAGGTACTGTGCCTTCCTTCCAAACTGCTCTCATCACTCTATACAACCATTGTACTCCCACTGGTCCTGCAGCTTTCACCATATCTACAGTAACTTCATCCGGTCCGCCTGCCTTATTATTTTTCATTACTTTTGCTGCCTCTTTCAATTCTTGCCATGATGGTGGGTTTCCTTTTGACCTTTCACCTTTACTTATCTCCACTTCGATTCCCTTGACGTGTTCTTTTTCCTGTTCCTTGTTGTTCAAAAGGTTTTTAAAATAGCTCTCCCACAGCTTCCTTATCTCTGCAGCTGTCTCAATTGGGTTTCCCTCTTCTGTTTCCAATATTGAAGCCCCTTCTGTTGGTTTCCTCTTATTTCTCATCATTCTGTATAGGAGTTTTTTTGTTCCCTTCTACATCTTCTTCTAGTTTCTTTGTGAATTTGTCCCATGCTTTCTCTTTCGCTTTCCGTATTCTTCTGCACTCCTTTTTCTTGTTCTCATATAAGCCTTTCTTTATTATCTCCTCTCCATCCTTTATCTTCCTACTCTTCCACCATTCTCTCCATGCTTTGTTCTTTTCCCTCACACCTTTTACTGTATTCTCGTTCCACCATTCACTTCGCTTTGCCTTCTGGTTTGCCCTTCCTGAGGTTCTCTCACAGACTTTTTCTGCTGCCTCAGCAAAAGCTATCTTGAACTTTGACCATTCTTCTTCAACTCCTTTAGTACCCTCTCTTGGCAATTCTGTCGTTATCAGTTCTTTAAAATCTTGTTTAGCTTCTTCCTTGTTC